>BMAV01002760.1:0-12792 GCA_019973955.1 Trichonephila inaurata madagascariensis
GCATGGTCCCCACATACTGTTGTTTATCGTGCACTAGGCTTCTCCTGCATGGGAAGAATGGCACACGCCACATCCATTTGCTATCCCTATGTTTTGGGAGGGAACCCAAAGATCACTCCTCTGACTGTTATTTCTGCTTAACAAACATTAAAGGGATTACGTCAAAATCAAAACATACAGGGGTGGTACCCCCGACTTGAGTCTGCAATGAGACCAGTTCCACACAGCGAAGAATTGCCCATACCAAAGCCTCCAGTACATGTGACATTAAATGAAGAGAGCTCAGATTCCGGTAGATGTAAGGAAGAAGAAGAAACAGTTTGTGGTGATACAACTTTTGAACCAAGCTGTTCATTAGAGCCTCACTTATTGATTCAAGAAGATCTTAAAGATCTCATACAAATTTAAAAAGTTATCCAAAACACTCTGAAATGCTTGGTTCCCGGCTAAAAGGATGGAATCTTCTTAAAAAAGAATACAAAGATATGTACAAGGTGAAAAAAATAATACGAACACCTATGAAAGAGGAGAAATGCTTATTAATAGGGAGTTGGACCCCTTTGACTGAATTACAGACTGTATGCGACGGGATGAACGCATAGAGGTCTGAACAACTTTTAATGGAATATGAAGCCATTCTCGTGGAGAGCGGTCTCTAATGCCGAAATCGTAGATGGTGGGAGGAATCGAGCACGGAGTTTTGACTCCAAATACCCCCCACAAATATTCAATAATATTTAAATCAGGTGACTGAGGGGGCCAAGAAAGATGACCTACGTCCCCCTCATGCTCTGCAAACCATTCTTGCACGATTTTAGCTCTGTGGATAGGAGCGTTGTCGTCTTGAAAAAATGGGCATTCTCCGGGAAAAAGTCTGACAAAGGGATGCCCCTGATCCCCAGGATATTCGCAAGTGGGCAGCTTGAACCTCCCATGCAGAGTAACAAGTGGCCCAAGACCACGCCAAAGATATCGCCCCCATACCAAAATGGGACCCACCTCCGCTTCACGTCGGTATGATGCATTCAGGACAAAAGCTTCTTTGGGTGTTCTCCACACATAAACTCGTCCGGTGGTCTGGAATAAGGAGAACGTTGATTCATCCGACCAGATGACTTGTTGCCACTGTTGTGGGGGCCACTGTCTGTGTGTTCTACACCACTGGCGTCGCTGTAAAGCATGACGTGCTGTTACCAAAGGTTTACGAATTGCAACTCTTCCATACGTTCGAAGCATGCAGTTCCCTTTGGACGGTTCTGCTGAAATAGGGTTACGAAGATGACTATTCACCCGGCGTTATTTGGGATAGCGAGTGCTTGCGCTTTCGGGGCCCCTATGCGGGTTAAGACTCTTTATCCCTCTCGGGAAGCTTTTTCCGTCCACTGTTGGCTTGCCAGAGCCACATTCCCGCACTTTGTGCTGTCATAACGGCAGATACAGTACTTTTTGCACGCCCCAAATAATTAGCTGTTTCCGTCACCGAGCAACCAGCGCACCTTCATTCCAACAATCATACCTTTTCGAACCTGATAGGTCCGTCATTATTGCGTTTTCAGAAATTACAATAGACGCGTGCAACACCTATTGCAGCTGTTGAGCGACTGATACATTACCTTTCGAATCCGCTAGGCGGCGGACTGCAACGCAAAATGACATGCGCGCTGTGCGTCTTTGAAATGGACCATGCCATTTTCGCGTGTTCGTATTTTTTTTGTCACCCATCTGTACTTTATCGTAGTCGTCATTCTCAATGTAAAACGATTTTTCAGAAGAAATGGCTTAGTGTTTTGTAATGGAATTTCTTCTCTTACGGAGACATTTGGTATTGAACATAACCCTATAGAATGGCTCTTGTTCATTGATTCCTCCAAAGCGTTTAAAAGCAGTGCTTCTGCATAACGGAAATAAATTCCCATCAATACCTATAGCTCACTTTGCTGGTATGAAAGAGACATATGAAAATTTTCAATTTATATTGGCAAAACTTCAATATGCTGTGTATGAATGGAATATTTGTGGTGATTTGAAGGTAACTGCACTCATTCTTGGTCTGCAGCTTGGTTACAAAAATACTGTTGTTTTTGCGTCTTTTTGGGATAGTAGGGACAGAAAAAACCATTACATCAGAAAAGAATGGCCTTTAAAAGCGAATCATTCATTCCTGGATAGAAAAATGTGAAACATGACGCATTGTGTAATCCTAAAAATGTGTATCTATCTCCGTTACATATCAAACTAGGTTTAATGAAGAATTTCATGAAAGCCATGGACAATATTCCTGGTTTCATGTACTTAAAACAGAAGTTTCCTAAAATTGGTGAAGCAAAAATTAAAGAAGGGATATTTGTGGGTCCACAAATACGATCACTAATGCATGATGAGAAGTTTGAGGAACTATTAAATCCACTGGAGAAAGCAGCGTGGCAAGCAATAAAAAATGTAACTCACGGTTTTTTGGGAAATCTAAAGGCGAAAAATTACCGTAATATTGTTCATGGTCTTATAACATCTTATAAAAATTTGGGCTGTACTATGTCCTTAAAAATACACTTCCTGCATTCGCACTTAGATTTCTTCCCGGAAGATCTTGGTGCAGTGAGCGATGAGCACGGGGAACGCTTTCATCACGAGATTTCAGCGATAGAAAAGAGATATCAAGGCAGATGGAATGCTAATATGCTTGCCGATTATTGTGGGACCATCAAGAGGGATACTCCCCAGGCGAAATATAAAAGAAAATCGTGATTTCTTAATTTCTAGGTGAGTCTGAATGTTCGAATATTGTGTACAAGAATGTAGAAAATATTAAAGTGTTTCAAATTATAAATGCATGTCTCTCGAAAACCTTGCGTGATGAAGAAAAATCGATATCATATTTGAATTCAGGAGAAGAAATGCTATCAGAATCACATATTTTTCTTTCTGAGACAATTTTTTTTTTCTTTTTTGTTGCCCAGTGATCAGTGACCTCATGGACTTGTATTAACACTTATCTTGATAATTTTCACGGTTTATAAGTAATTCCTTAACTGCCGATTAAAAGTTACGCGATTTGCTCCCCAATGTTACCGTTTTCCACGTTGATGCGCGTATTTTGACGTTTGGGGGGTAGTTGAGGAGAAAAAAAAAGGAATATATAAGCAAATCCTCTGAAATAAGTAAATCCTTCGCAAAAGTTGTCAAGGTTCTTTTATTGCATTCCGAAGTTTTCGGAATAATTTTATGGATAGCACTGCACAGAAAAGATCGTACTCGGAAAGACGTATATATACGTCCAGAAAATTAAGGCTATGGCTAAGCGAAACGTTTATATACGTCGATGGTACATAAGAGGTTAAAGTCGTACTGTAGGTTTAGCTTCAAAGTATAGTATTATTGAATTCAGTACATAGCTATTGTATGGAGGGGGATGAAAATGATGATTGAATATTGGATCGCGAATATTGAAAGTTTGAGAAGCACTGCTCTAACCCTCTTGGAAAATCTTTGGGCTATCAATTCGCGTTATTCACGACCAACCCTTCTCAAGAAGATACCATGGTATGTAAATTAAAATTACTATATATAGTCGAGGTTTTTTAGCTAGAGAAAGAATAGAAGTGTGTATATAAACCAGAAGTCAGGTGAGATTGTTACTGACAGATATCATTATTGAATTATTATTATTAAATACTTATTAGGGGAAAGGTTTAAAAGTGACGACTAATCACTGTTGTTAAATTAATATTAGATTAAATCAGATAATAGATTAGATCCTTCCTATATAAAGTAAGGATCGAGATTGATAGTCTCCTAATCATTCGTGTATTTCGTTGTTGTTCCACTTTCACGGTTAGCACCAAGACATTCTCTTTCTGTTATTAATTGAATTTGTGTCATTATTTTTTGTGATCAATAATGGATTGATTGGATTATGGCTAGTGTTTCTTCCCTACCTCCTACATGTCTTGGTGCCTGAGAGAGAGGTGTGACGTCTTCGATTGGGGTGAACCCCATCCTTCCATTCATGCTAAGTTTTATGGCTCCAAACAGATGTTAGGTGACAAGTGCACGTGGCCATGAGGTCATTGTTTATTGTTTGACGTTGGGCAAACACCGACACCTCAGTCTGGTAGTCATAATGGCCAAAGAGAGCCGACAACCCTATTGACAATAGGCGAAGCCTGTATGAAAGAATCCTGCCGCCTCGGCCGGTGTCGAGAGAATGAGATTATAGAACACAGGTGGTGTGATGGACAAGGGTTTTCAGAAGTTAGATAAGAATTATGGCGCCCTTAGTTTCCAGACGGACCAGGATTGTATTTGTGTTTGCCGCACAAATATTACACGAATGTGGCCCGGGAACGAGGGCAGACTTTTGTGGCCTGCCAATGAGAAAAGATGAGGGGCGTGTTGCCGATCCGCCCCTGGTGTTTAAAAGGGTTTTTCTTAGGAGACGGGAGGAGAGCCCTGGATGGAGAAGAACGAGAGGTGAGACGAGGAACGCCGGTGGCGTTGAGAGTTGAGCGAGGGCCTTTCGGGAAAAAGGATTGAACTCCCGTGAGATAGACTGACTGCACCGGTTTGGCATATAACTTGTACTTTATTACTTCATATATAGTAACCAATGAAGCGAATAAATAATTATTTTATTTTAAAATCAAGCTGTGACAATCTTTCATTTGTTACCTACTCACGACGTTACAGAGGTGAGGAACTTTCATAGTTTGGTTTTGAGAGTTTGTATTACCGATATCAATAGTAACACATGAAATTACTTCCCATACTGAGTAATTTTAGAAAGTATATTGAATTTTAGTATCGGCGATTGGTGATCATTTAGTGATTTAAGAAAACATGGAGATAGCATTAAAATGTAACTTGAGAAAACACGTCACAACTCGTACAAAAGGTATACACTTATTTATTTTTTAGAGAAAAATTATTGATTAGGTGAGCTCTTAAAAACTTAAATTTTTTAAATAAAATAAATTAAAAATTTTATTAAATTTTGGTTTAAGGTAAAGCGCAGCAGAATGAAAGAAATTGTTTTTGTATACTGAGGATGCAAAAAAAAATAAAAAAACCCTTAATATAAAAAAAAATTTTTTAAATCAATTCTACGACCAACAAAAAAAAATTTTTATTTTAGCTACTTTTATTAAACAGTTACAATTTATAAATATGTATATACATAGACAGAATCACAAATTTAGTGGTAATTTATTTTTTTTTAGCTACTTTTATTAAATATGTGGTCCCAAAATTTACAAAGTGGCCAAGTTTATTCAATGATAACTGAACAACATGTATTTTGGTTTAGGGGGCGAAAATGCTGTTAGTTGTTTTGTCTGCAATGAATTGCTGCAGAGATACGATCTGTGGTATTACGAAGCAATAATCAACGTATCCTGCCGCCATCTATTGCCTTCATTTGGAACAAATTTAATATTTTTCTCCCATATAAGACTAAAATTAATTAATTAAATTTCATTAATGAATTACTATTTGAAAAAAAATGTATCAACATCGTGTCATCCATTACAATTAAGTTTTAAAAAATTTCTTTGAACTTGAGAGAATAAAAAGTATTTCATCAACGATTGAAAATTTGAATAAGATAGTATATAGAGAGTGTGAGCTAATAGTTGGAATTGAAAAAGTAAAACACACAAAATGACAAAAATGATCTCAGATACATTATACACATTTCACTAAATACTGTCATAACTAACAATAGGAAAAAGCAGTTAAATTAGTATAAAATTAAAGAAAGGTATCTTAAACAGATAAAATAAACCTACTTTGAACCTACGTAAAAAAAAAAAAAAGAACACAAGCTGTGTTGCCAAAAATATTAATTTTTTAAACAATATTTTTTCAATATTCCATTTAAAAATAATTGTAATTCTGTTACAAAGAGCAAAAAAATGTGAATTAATACTTTGATAAATATTTATAGAAATCATTGATATATCATTCATAAATAGTACATTACTAATAAAATATGAGTATGATGCATTTGTACATAATCTCCAAAAGCCTACAAAAAGTACAGATTGCCAGAAGCCAAGTTAAATATTGATGCCATGTGACGAAAATTTTGATCAACATTGAATATATAGGTATCCAAAAGAAAGCGCAAGAAAATTGATTCACAGTGTATCCAATAAATAGTTTCCGCAAAGTGCTACTTGATAAACAATTTTTATTAATATTCTATTTGAAGCAAAGATAAATACTGCCAACAGGGCAGTTATGTTTTTCTTCCTGAGAAAAATCAGTTTAAATTTTTGATTTGAAAAATGGGATGTGAATAAAAACAAATTGAAAGTTATCATAACTCGGCATATTTTAAACTTAGAGTGATATTATAGAAAAGTATATAAAGGATAATTCAGGCTAACATTTTTTTAAATTGATTTTTGTCAGTAAATCGTACTGCGTTCCCTTAAAAGTATACAAATAGCCATTTCTAAACTTTTATGGTTTCTTATGGCTAGTGATTTTAGATGGACTAAAATTACTAGATCACTAAATATATTCTTAATGAGTGGAGCAATTAATACTACTTATAGGGATTCATATTGTAAAACATCAAAGTATAAGTGAAGAGTACACCAATTATACTGAAAATGAAACTTCTTCTTATAGGAACAATTTTCCACACCGTCATTATTACTTCCCTTTCAGCTAACATGATGAATCTTTGATGATCAAAAAAAGAAATCTTCTTGTTTTTAGGTAAGGTTAAGGCCAAAGAACTGATATCAGAAGAGGCTTCTCCTACCCTCGATGCTGATATAGACATAACAATAAGTAACGAAAAAATATTCAAAATGATGTGATACATTAACAAGCGGTTCCTAGCATCTCTGAAGATGTTTGTTTCCAGCACAAAATATAAAGCAAAACACATAACACAAGAGCTGTACGTAAAGTTGTGAATACGAGAAATCCAACCGTGTTGTTAATGTAATTAACAGTGGATTTGATTCTTGAGTAAGAATGCGAAATCCTTTGGTAATTTATTTCCCTTTTCGCTTCTGCGAAATGCTTTAGGATGCAATTTATTCTGTAACACACAGCTGTATAAAATAACGCAAATGTCAAGAGTGGCATAAAGGAAAAAAAGAGGGAATTAATATCTAATAGAAAGGTTATTGCATCGCGGTATAACTTTCCTTCAACAGTATAGCCAAACAAGAAATAGGAAATGTCTATAAACTTTTCTCTAGTCGATAAAATGAAAGCAAGCAAAAAAGTTTCAGACAATACAGTGATAATTATCAACACTTTTAACCACAGGGTGTTCTGGGTAGCTTTATTCACTTTAAATTCTCCGAGAAGTTCGGTAATATACTTCAATTGATTGATCTTTTTCAATAGAGTGCAGCGCAGTATGATAAGAATAGTGCATGATATATTGGTACAAAAGGATACAACAGTATTGTTCGAATAGAACGACAAAGACAAGTTTGTTAAAGAGAAAGTTAATACAAAAATGGCGTTAAGAGAAGTAAGGAATACGCACAATAATCTCGAAAGGATTTTTCTGTTAGAAAGAGGAGTTAATGAGATAACTGCACTGCAGTAGAACAAAAGAAATATGTAATTGAAAAGTTGTTTCATTTCTTCTGAATAAAGGAAATATGAGGCTTTTTCAAAAAGTAGAATACTTCTTTAATGTCTGCAGAGAGTTTGTTAAGCAATATGTATAGTGTCTGTTATTGTTCAACATAGAATACAAAAATTCCTAAAACCGAAGCCATCAAATTTTCACGAAAACGTGAAATGATGTATTGAACTTGTTTTTGTGTGTGAAATAACGTCTTTCTTTAAAATAGAATTTAATTCTACGTTGAGATTTGTCGTCTGACTCGGTTCAATATTTCTGCTGTAATCAATAATTTTAATCATCCACCAAGTGAAATGTCTGTTTGTGAACTATAGTGTCCAGAATTTTTTCAGCCATATTTATTTCAAATCTAATTTTCATAATTCCAAGTAAATAAAGATATTTCTTGAAGTATTATGGAAAATCGATTTTCCTTTTACAGCAAAATTTGATTTTAAAAATGTCTATTTCAGCCAATACTTATCACAATGAACGCAAAAATAAATATAAGTAATATTTTAAAAATATCTGGCGGTTATTGATATATTGGAGGATTTTATTCAACTGGGTATTCCTTTTACTTTTTTATAATTCCATTATTTTATATAAATAAATTGTTTGCGTTCCTTAGTCAAAAAAATAGCTCTTGAGCAGAAAGTGATAAATTGGGTGTTGTTTTCACTCACAAAATTCTTAAAGAATATATAAAAAAAGAGCAGAAAAAAAAAGAGTTTTTAAAACTTTTAATTGACGTATGTTTTTCTTCTTTTTTAGTTTCTGTATCTAACCCCATCATCAGTGTCAGAGATTCTGTCAATAAAAACCTAAATCAGTAATTTACCGTAGTTTTTTGTATCATAAATATTAAATGTAAGCAGATTTTGAAAATATAAAAACTGAAGGTAGTTATTGTTCTAAACAGCAAATGAGTCGAATTTATATATAATACTGAGGCTTTTCTAACATCATAATAAACATATTACATCACCGAAAAACACCTTTAGTAATGTTTTAGTTTTTTATTTATATTTCATAGAAGATTAAAAAATATTTTTCAGTAATTGAGGAAAATACAGTAAAAACAGGTAAAAAGTAAAGAGAGAAAAATAAACAGGTAAAGATGGAAATAATACACTGGTGTGCAAAACTTAAGCAACAGGTGGGTTTATTGCCATAACTTCACGAAAAATCATCTCAGAGACATGAAATTCTGAAATGAGGGAGAGTATTATGTACGTAAAGGATGACGAAAGCATTGGCGCTGAAAAAGGAATACAACGCATACGTTATGGAATCAAACAAAAACAAGCTTTATTGAACGCATAATATCGTGAATCATGATTGTCTATCCAACAGGAAGAACAACAAGCAGATGTTCCTTAATATGGTATATGCCCTCTCCTTACTACAATGGTTGCTTCGCATCGTCTCCGCATATTCAGAACAAGCTGGTGCAACATTTCTAGACGTAGAAGTGCCCATTCCTCAATCAACATCTGTTTCAATTGTTGGTTGTTCTCCGGATGATGTAAGCGTGTGGCAATACGTCTCCCCACAGCATCCCACACATGTTCGATGGGATTTAAATCTGGGAGCACGCTGGCCAATCCATTCGAGTGATATCTTCACTTTCCAGCAGCTCCTCAACAGAAAGAGTGCGATGTGGCCGTGCATTGTCTTCCATAAAATGAAGTCGGGCCAATGGCACCCGGAAAAGACGCACATGGGGAAGAAGTACCTCCTCACAATAGAGATCCCCGGTTACAGACCCTCTGTCGAAAGTGTGAAGCTCAGTTCCGCCGTTCAGCATAATACCAACCCAGACAAGAACTCCAGGACCACCGTAAGATGTCTTTCCTCGATGTTACTGGATAAAACCGGGTCCCGATCTCTCCCAAATCAAAACGCGTTGAGAATCGCTTCTGGTACTGAACCGACTCTCATCCGTAAAGAGGACACGACTCCATTGATCAGTTGTCCAGTTTTGTGCTCTCTGGCCCACTGTAAACGGTGGCTTCAGTGGCCATCTTTCAACGGGAGGCAGCTTCAGGACGGCGGGCGGACAGGCCCCTTTGTGAAGGCGTCTGGCACAGTAAACCGCTACACTTGTCGACCTGTTGCTGTACAGAGTTTCTGAGCAAAGGCGCTTGGCCGAAGGATATTTGGGATCGCGGCGCACATTATTTGTGCTGCTCTTGTCGCCCCCCCCATCGAAGCCTTCGTTTGGAGAGGTGCCACGCACGAGGAAACTGGACTGCAGCGGAATGAAACCAGGTCTTCTTTAACGACGAATCCAGATTCATTCTCAGGAGAGATGACAATCGTGTTCGTATGTGGAGGACCCGTGGTTAACTCCTCAATCCTGCATTTGCTTTACAGCTACACATTACTCCCACAGCTGGTGTGATGGTATGGGGTTCTAATGCCTACAATACATGATAACTACTAGTATTGGTCCATGGCAACCTAGCGGTATGTCCATGACATCCTGCAACCACATTTGCTGCCTCTCATGCAATGGCCCCCAGGAGCCCTTTTTCAACAAGACCGAGCTCGGCCTCTTACGGCAAGGGTGTCACAAAACTGTCTCCGCACTGTTGCTACCCTTCCTTGGTCTACCCGATCAACAGATTTGTCTTCAAACGAGCATATCTGGGCTCATTTGGGACCGGCGAGTTGGCCATCGCACGAACTAGAGGCAGGTTACAGCAAATATGGAACGAAATGTCCCAGGACATCATACCAGCCTAGTATGCCTCAATGCTCGTTAGTATAGCATAGTGTATTCGGGATAGATAGGTTCAATAAGGTACTAAATACTCCGTCCTTTTGTTTTTCTCTGAAATAAATGATCCTTTTTCTTTGATTTACAAATCGTTTACTCATATCAAAGTTGTCATTACGTATGTAAAATTTCGTTCCATTTTGGCTAATCCTTCTTGGTGCACTAGTTTTTGTCCATGAGTGTACAAAACTCATTTTAAGAATTTAATTGAATTTCTTCCTTTGGAACAAGGTTTTTTAATTCTATTATAATAGTGATGAGCGACATAATTTGATAAGGAAACATTTGTTTTGATAAAAGGCAAAAATAATAAAAAAAAATGTTTTAAATGATTTTCAGATACTTAGTGCAGAGCCATTCAGTTTCAAATCTTGTAAGGAAGCCCTCTGAGGTTTGGAATCAGTTTCTACAGGATCACAAACTATTCACCAAGTCGTCGTTCCTTTACACCTCCAGTGATAAAAAATTTCATTAGAAATGACTGATGCACATTCCGGAGATGACCCGAAGTATGTTTGTGATATGTGTAACAGAATATTTCAGTTCCGGCGGCATTACTTAAAACACATGAAAGTACATAAAGACACCGTTTTTCACAAATGTTTTAAATGTGCGGCAGCCTTCAATTCCTTTATTCAGTTCCTCGACCATCTCGAAACTCATGAGCAAGGCACAGCATTAAAGTGTGCGTATTGCAGTGAATCTTTTATCTCACCTGATGCTCGTAGGCTACATGAAAATAATCACTTCATAGAAAATCGTTTTATTTGCGAAGTCTGCAATAGGAAGTTTGACACCGAAATGTCACTAGAACAACATCTACCGTTACATGGGCCTGAAAAACCTATTAATTCTGAAGTGTGTACAGGAGAATTCACACAGAAAAAGGTGGAAGAAACATCTACGCATGACCACGATGGGGAAAAACAATTACGCTGCCATATTTGTGGAAAAATCTTTGGTAACAAATATAACCTTAAACAACATGAAAAGACACACAGCAATGAGAATTCCCATTCCTGCCCAGTTTGTAATCAAAATTTAAGACTAAAAATATTATGAAAGCACACCTACGTTTACATACTGCAAAGAAACAACATAAATGTAATCATTGTAAAAAGAATTTTTTCGACTAATTGACTTGAGAAGACACTACCGGTCTCATACGGGGAAAACCCTATAAATGTGAAATATGCGGCAAAATGTTTTCACAGCAAACAAATCTTAATACGCATAAGAAAATTCATTCGGGAGACAAGCCTCATTCTTGTGAAATTTGCGGAAAAATTTTTGCAAAAAGTACATTTGGAAAACCATTTTCATACTCATACGGGGAAAACCATTTAAGTGTGAGTTTTGTGGAATATGTTTTTATAGCAACAGCACTAGGATCAGGCATACTCAATCTAAACATTGAGAGCTTCATTAAATGAAATGCATCGAAGCAAACGTATTTTTCACTTCAAAGTATATCATGAATTGGTCAATATTGAAAGTTTGAGTAGCACTATTCTTAGCTGATTTTACCTCAGCCTAATCAGTTAAGCCGCATTTACACCAAGGCAGCCAGCGTCGAAAGCGTTGAGCGTCTAGCCAATCAGAGACTTCATCTCGGGCGAAATGAAGTCTCTGAATGGCTAGACTCTCAACGCTTGACGCTTACTGTCTTGGTGTGAATGTGGCATTAGAGGCTGGAGTGAGCGTGAGGGAGTGTAATATTAATGTTGCATTATAAAGCTGCATGAAGGTTGTTGGGGTTAGGGCTCGTAACTTTCAACCACGATCAAGTGACGAAGATGACATCTGATCTGGTACCCACTCTCCTAACTTTCACACCCACACCAATGGGAAGGCGTTTGAGCCTCGACATATTTAATGCGCATCGGCCCTTGTGCACAGCGGCTTTTCAGTGGTACAACGCTGGAATTTATGACACATCAGCCCCGAGTTTTTCACCTTGACCACTAGGCCACCGCGGCTACCAAATAGAGGCTAATCAAATCATAAGAAAATTCTAAGACGTAATGTTTAGTCATGAGTATAAATTAGGAGACTTGCTGTCTCAGTTAAAGAGATAAACAGTACAAATAGCAGCAGTACTAACTTTAAGTACCAAGAAAGAGTAGTTATTTGTACTGAGAATATGGCACAAGCATATAGTTTTTACACGCTGTCGTAAGTATAAACTATTTCTATTTATAATTTAATAGCTGTTTTAATATGAGTGCAAAATTGAGTTTATAGATGTTAAAAATCTTATTGTAAAAACCGAGAAAGATCGTTTTATTTTTTGCATGAGGCAACTTCAACGTACTTATTTTAAACTATTTTTTACTTAGCAAAATCGAAGTTCTTTTTATTTTAAAAATTATGAATTTTATATCTTAAGGGGGCATGGTTTTCGAAAAAA
>BMAV01002761.1:0-67435 GCA_019973955.1 Trichonephila inaurata madagascariensis
ATGGGAGGACGTTTGAGCTTTCGACAGATTTAACGTGCATCGCTGCCCTACACGGCGGGTCTTTAGTGGTACTGGGCTCGATCTCGTGGCATGCCAGCCACGATCCGATACCCTGACCACAAGGCTACCACGGACACTCGCTGGTGTGGAATCCAGCCGTTCGGTATCACGCGGCCATCGGTTGTCGGCGTGACGTCATATGAAAAGACACCGCAATATTTTAGGGGTGCACGTGAGGATATGAACGGCGTAATGCTATCTGCATAAGGAAGCTCTTGCAGCTGCTGAGCGGTAAAACGTTACAATGGTAAAAGTAGGTATCAGCTCAGGTGTCGATCTTATATTTTGACAGTGGTTTGATATAACATCGTATTGAATGTGGTCTGCCGACCTTGCCTCGGTTAAAAGTAAATGTCAGAATCTTTCAAAAACAAGATTTATTTCTATTTATTTCTTTATTTATTAGCATAGCAGTTGTTTAAATGTCTTATTATTTAAATGAATGTGTTCTCAAAGCGTTTATTTGTTCTCTTCTTACTCGCCCTTTAATGACTGATTATTTATATTACGTCGCATATATAGAGTGTTACTCGAGAATGACTATTTTTGAACCATGGTGGTCGCGGTAGTCTAATGGTTATGGTCACGAACTCGTGATCGGAGTGTCGCGGGTGCGACTCCTATTGCCACTGAAGACCCACCGTGTAGAGAGGAGGGGGCTGATGCACGTTAATTCTGTTGAGGCTCAATGTCCTCCCGTTGGTATGATGAAATAGCTAAGAGGCAAGGGAGGGCAGCTCTGGTGCTGTCTTCGTCTGTTAACCAAGGTTCAAAATTCGAGGTCCGTCGCCCAAATACTATGATGCAGTATCCACTCTGTGCCATCCCTGGTGACATATATATCACGATTTACAGGAATATTATCAATTTCATCAGCTTTTTCTTCAGATTCTTCGCAGTCACTTTCATGCAATCAAATGCCATAATAGGAATCTAAATTAGAATAAGACAACTCATCGCCATCCGATTCCTTCTCAGAAAGCTCTCGCAACGAATTAGCAATTTCATCAAGGTTCAGACCTTTTCTATGAGTCATCGTTTCAAGGTGTCCGCTCTGTACAAGGTTCTAAAATCTAACGAAAATTTTTTTTATTAGCAGATAAACAAATTCTATGTTACAAAACACTTATACACGCAACGATTTTAGTATAACTGACTCCTTTCCGCTGTGAATCCAATAACATTGCATTCGAGGTAAAAAAAATAAAAAAGTGCGATATTACTTCTGAAAGTTTGTTTTACTAATGGTATCTCTACTTAGTGAACTATCTTTTGCTAAACGACTGTTTTTTATAATGATAAATTGTCTTGGTGTCGATACGACACCAGCGGTCGTTCTAGGAATATTTAGCTGTACAATCTCTCCTAATTAACCGAGAACCACAAAACTTTTTCTGTGTAATTACCATGGAAAATAATTAAAAGTCGCGAAAATATTTCAAATTCGCTGCGAAAATGCGGAAAGAACACACTAAACAGGATTCGGTGTCCAATCGACACCGACAGACGTTCTAGTGTTACTCTCATCAGCTCCACTACACTGTGGGTCTCAAATGAAACTGGATTCGAACCCGCTGCTCAGTAAAAGAAAAGGAGGTCACGAGTTTGAGCCATAATCCCTCATCTCTGCCACCCTGTAAAGCCAGATCACACTTTATTCCATCTCTTACCATTTCAATTGCATCAGCAATTTTTATACATTTACTACAATTCTGTGATCTTCACCTTTCTTTCGAAACACACCACAAAGCGATAATTGGTTTTTCTTCTTACACAATCACTATCGTTATATTCAAATACTTATAAAAGTGTGCTTAGATGCAAAATTACGGGGTTATATAACGAAGAAATATATTATAAACAAATATGTTGCACAAAAAACTTCTTTTTAACTTCTATCATTTATTTATAGAAAAAAATGTGAAAAAAAGTTTTTATATGTATTTTAGTAACTAACATTTTTTAGATTCAAGTGCGATTTGTATATTAAAATACTTTGTGATGCATTTTTTATTACTCTAGGAGTTCACAAAAATAATTTCGGATATAAAGACATTTTTACATTCATAATTTCGAATAAAAGTTTGATCAATATAAACAAAAAAAATGCATTGTTGTTTACAATGGAACTTTATTAATACGGACTAATTAGGTTTCTAGTTTGTACTAATTACTGAGAAGAGTCCATATTAAACAAAATAACCTACATAAAAGGTGCTACATAACTAAATTCTCTGTAAGGTAAAAAAGAATAAATGTTTTTAAACAAGACAAAAGGAAAGGGTAAATAATTGCATAAGAGTGAATTCAAATCAATGGATTACTTAGATAAAATGTGTATTAGGTAAAAAAATAAAATTCTTGGAATAGAACTTCTTTTTATATCTGCATTTATTACACATAATGCTTCAACGGCTATCCGGATTATAAAAGAGTCCAAATTAATAAGAATCTGCTGTAATTAAATATGTGACTTTATTAAATATTTACAGATTAAAAATAAATATTTATTTTTGAATCATAATTAGAAACTTATACACAATTATTCAGAAGAATTTTTTTTTATTAATCTTGTAAGAAACTACATTTGATTTTTCTCCTTAATTTATTTTATAATATATAAATGTTTTACAAAGATTTAAAAAGAAATGTGAAATTTTTCTTTTTATCATATGTCGGTTTGTCAGATTTTTTACAAACACAGAAAAAGCATGATTATTGCCAAAAATAAGGTAAAAAAAAAAAAAAAAAGAGTTCATTAATAATTTTCTAAATAAATTTTTTTTTGTCTATGTTTACCGATTTTATGTTAAAAAGGGTGGAATTTAAAGGATTATTCTGAGAAAAAAAAGAATTAACAGCAACGTATCTATGCGGAAACGATGTTCTATGGTACGGAGATTAAGAAAAAAATAACTAGAAAAATAATTTCAAAATTTAATATTGCTGCAAAGGGGTTAAATTTTTGAAAAAATGGAACATCTTTTTTTTTGTTTTTGTTAAATGATATTATACTCACAAAATTAAATTATTTTTTTTAAAAAAAAATAACCTTAAAGATGAATATTGATAAATGAGTTATTGAGTAGCGAACAGAAAAACGGAAATTGCAACATTTCAAAACTCCAGCTCGCTCCCACCGTACCTTCAAATCAGTCCGACCCAAGCTTTTTCCATCCTCCTCTTTAGTTTCAGCAGTGGACTTTTTTTAACACGTTTTTCTTATAGCTTCACCTGTATGTAACAGAATCTTTGAACTCGATTTTTACCCACTTTAAAAGATCAGATTAATTCGAAATTTTTCACACTTGTCAAGGACCGATGACAATACAATAATTTAATAATTTTGTTCCATTGTCCTGATCAGGACATCAGCATTAACGATTTCCCATTTCTAGATTTGACGACTAATTTCAGATCCCATTTCTAGATTTGACGAGAAAAAAATTAAGTTACAATCTTAAAACGAAAATGCTCATGGTTAATAAAAGTACAACAAACAAGCAAAAAGTATTTTTTAATTGAAGTTTTTTACTTTTTAGTTCGATAAACTATAAAAGCGTGTTTTTTTCGTTTGTTTCAAACAATAATTTATTAAAAATTTAATTCAAAAAGAAGATGTTTAATGTATCTGATACATGTTTTTTTCTCGTAATTATTTAGTAGGTGTCCTCTCAATGCAATACATAGAAAATATTCTAAAATAACTTAACTAATTCTAAAATAACTCTAAAAATAATTTTTTTTCTTTAACAAAAAATTATTTTGACTTTTTACAGTAAAAAAAGCTCAAATACCTCTCTAAAATTCATTCCCCTTCTGACAGTACTAAACATAAAATTTAATTTTTTAATTTTATTTTTCCATTTCTGCATTGGTGAATTTTGGAATTCTCAAAAAAGACAAAAACTTTTTCGATCCACACTCTAATGTTGAATTCATTAACAGCCTTCCACTCTTTTTTTTTTTTATTCATAAGTTTTATACATAGTATACACAAGTAAGATTTCTTACATATTTCTGTTCAATCTTTTCTGTTTTCGTCTTGATTTAACTTCGAAATATCTTTGCAGTTACTGAGCTTAGTATTACATTCCATATTCCAAAAATATTTTTGGGGGCTGCGGTAGCCCAGTGGCCAAGGTATCGGATCATGGCAGGCATGTCATGAGTTCGAGCCCAGCACAATTAAAGACCTACCGTGTAGGGCAGCGATGCACGTTAAATCTGTCGAGAGCTGAAACATCCTCCCGTTGGTGTGGTAGTTAGGAGAGGGAGGTGACAGTTCACAGGCGTCGTCCATGTCACTTGACCATGGTTCAAAATTACGTGGTCCGTCGACAAAAACTCTCGTGTAGCTGAATAGTGCGAAGTTATTATTCACTCGCCCGAAAATATTTTTACATCAATTTTGCAATCACATATGAACAACTAAATGAAAAGAACAGGTTTCAATGAAATATTTTCTGCGATTAAAATTCTTCATTTCTATTTATTTTTTCTACTAAAATTCGATGAGTAAAGGAAGTGATTTTAAATACTACTTGGAAAAAAGTAAATATGGTCAATAATGCTTCGAAAAGCAAATAATACAATAAACGTTCTTGAGATAAAAAAAAAAAGTTCTTTTTAATTTTATTTTTATTAATCTAGGGCTTAAGTGATCTTGTTTTTCAAGGGTCTCAGTTACCAGTAATTTACATACAAATATAATAATACGTTTTTGTTGAGAATATGGGAAGCAAAAAACGATAAATGTAATAAGTCTGAAATGACAATATTATATTTTTGTGTAGTACAGTATTTTATTCTGTGGAACTTTTTTATGGTCAATATGGATGAATGGTTGTGTTTCCTTTCTTTCCAACATATCGAGGGAAGAAAGAATTTCTATGCGAGCTAACTCTTTAGTTGAATTTATATTCCATTAGAATGGGGTATATTTATATGTGACTACATTATATATTTCTATACTATTCTCAATTGAACAGATTGGTTTTAGAAAAAATATCTTTAATCCATTATGCTGATGTGGAAACAAATATATATTGTAATCATTTTGCAAAAAATTACCCGTTACAAGAACCTATTACTTCTACCTTTAAAGTTGAAATAAATTTATTTCTGTGTGATAGCACTTTTTAAAACCTATTAGATCATTTAAAAAATACTTTGCTTCCTTATTTTTAAGCTCAAATTTTAAATAAAAAAAAGAAGAAATTAAGATTCCATCGTTAATAAAACACATTCATCCATTAAAATAATTTTAAATTACAAAGATGTCGATACTAAGAAAGAAGGATACTATTTAGTTATCCGATTTTTGGCAATAAATCGCCAAATATTGTTAGTAGTCCGAGATGAAATATTGCCAATAGCAACTATTTTATGTCGTTGTCTACGTGGGTTTTAATAATAGTAGTATAGAGTTGTTCAGTAAACTTTTAGCAACAACGAAGAGTAAGAAGGTTTTTTAGCCCATTTTTTGTTAGATACTCGCTAAAAGGGTTCCCTTGGGGAAATTTGCCGAATCTATTAAATTAAGGATATTTGTTCTACAGAACTGGAGAACATATTTTCATTTACAAAGAAAAACCTACACGATTACTAATTAAAGTTTGAGGTAGTTCCTTAGATCTTATTTTGCACGGATACTTGACGCTAATAAAATTTGTATGGTAAGCATACTCTATTGAATTTATTTAATTAGTATTCATGATTTCCTTTTCCCCGATGTTTTAAAAATAAAATTGAGTTAAATTTTTAAAAACCGTATCATAGAAGCACTGCAGCAAGATTAAGGTACACAAAAGATGTGTAATTGATTTAACATTTGTTTTGAAAAGTTTATCAACCCTGTGAATCGAACGAAAAATCCACCTACCCATCTTGAATCATGAAACAAAACATTTTTTATTACCCAAAGTTACTATAAATATAGAACTCAGAACGAACGAATTAACGAATCAATTTAATGAAGGTCCAGGACGCAATTTAATGTATACCTATTGTGAAGAAAATTCATTTTGTCCGGAAAAAAAATAAAACGCCAACAAAGAAGGTTCAGTCTCGCTTCTCTGATTTCGGCGTCCTTAATCCAACATCTTGGCCCCTTTGTGGAATCAGGAAGTTAAAAAAAAACCTTTGCGTATAATTAATAAGTTAATTTAATAAATGTTTGATGGAACGCACAGCAGTAAAAAAAAGTCAGGAATCGTAATTAGGGTTCGTGTGAATCTTAGTGAGGAGCTTGTCTATTATTTTGAGATGATGGTTGGAGGGAAAAAGTTAATGGAATATTCATATTCTTAATAAAAGAATCATAAGGATCTTTCGCGTAAAATCCAGGAATATTTTTTTTGAATGTATTTCATAGTTTTTGTGAGCACTGAAAGAATGCTTAGTAAAATATTGTGGGAAATCTTAAATATTGTAACTTAAAAAATGAAATAGTCAATAGAGAGAGGTAATTTAAATTTTGTACACAAAAAGGACTTAAGTTGAGAGTACAGTAAAATAGAAAATAACACATACCCTTGATTAAAATATAAAAACATTATTTAGCATTGATCAATATAGAAACTACTATGTGTATACATTAATTTGCTATAATTAAACTTTAAGAATTCTTTTTTCAAAAGTCACAATTATTTTCGGGGGATTCTATTTTTTGCGGGTAATTTTAGTTACCGCCAAGTTGGCGAACTTTGTGCTCTTTTTAAACATAAGTTTAATGAAAAAAAAAAAAAAAAAAAAAAAAAAAACAGGAGCTGATGGCACACTTTGACTCCAATCTTTTTATCATTTGTCTAAAATGTAAAACTTAACTAGGATTTTACCTGATTTTATGGCAATCATTCTATAAAAATAAAGTACTATTCCATGACTAGTAAGAGGAGAAAATTTCAACTACCGCCAATGTTTTAATTCTTTTAAACCGAAATGAGATTCCTAACACAGCTATACTTTGTGTAATTTATTGTTAATAATGCACCTATATATAACTATAGAACTTTTTTTCCTTCTGTCCGATAGTTCTTCAACATTGTAATGAAATTAACTATTTAAAGTATTGATTTTGAAAACAAGATCTTGGTATATTTTTTTATAAAAAACTGGTTACGTTTATTTTATAGCGAAATGCAAGTTTAAATTATAAGAACTCTTACACGAAAAACGATCACTAATTACCAATTACTTTTGTGTGTTTGAGAATAAATACTTATTCTTATTCTGATCTAAAAATATTTAGTAAGAACTGGTACCAAGTGATTCTACAAATAGAATTTTCTCAATATATTTATTAAATGTTTTTCAGGTGTCTATATTCCTCTCCGTTACCCACAGCCAATTCGTCTCTGCTTTGAACCGTGGTCAAATGACAAGACTGACGATCTGGTACTCGTCTTCCTTCATGCATGTCACGTGGGCTTAGTGATTCCGAGCCCTTATAGATTTAACGAATACAAGCCCCATTACACATGGGATTTTTTAAATGGGAACATGATTCTGAAAGCGTAATTCAACTATATCAGGGATGGCGAACCAGTGGCACGCGTGCCATCAATGGCCCGCGACACAATATTTTGGGCACGCCAGCGATCAAAATAATTTGCATTTTATTTCAAAATAACAAGGTTCACTATAAAGTATTACAAACAAACGCGGCCGGGAGCACACTCGTTTGGTATTGCCCTGCCTTAGATACGGCGTGGACTACAGTTGCATATGATGCAAAATTTGTCTACGCATAGCATAGTCAATTTCGTTGAAACTACTGTAGTTTAAAGTTTTTTTGTGTTATAGTTACGATTTTCAACTGTTATTTAACATGGCTAGTTCAGCAAAAGAACACAAAGTGCAGGAAAGTAAGTGTAACAAAGAATGTTAAACTTGGTGTATCGAGAAATATGTCTTAGTTAGTAAAGGTAATGTGGTGTGCGTTTTATGTTCTGGGACATTGATATCCCGAACATTGTCCGTAAAAAACGGCATTTTGAAATAAATCACAGATCCTCTTGTCAAAAAAGTGAACCACAGTAAAAACAATTAACTGTTTAGAGAAACCTTTAGGCAGAGGACTCCAATTCAGCATGCATTCTACTAAAAGCAACGTCTTACAATCTTATAAGTTATTTATATCATCCAATCTGCAACAACAGAAGTCACACGAATGTTACTTTAATTTGAATTATACGTATAACTAAAGCATTTACAACTATACAGAGCAAAAGGTATTTTTTCGTAATAAATAACGAGTTTTGAGTTGTTGGTATTTAGTTTTATTTTTTTTCCACTAACCACACAATTCAAAGTTATTTGACTGCACGCCTATACCTCATTTAGCACTTCTTTAGAAAAAATGGCACGTTGATCCATAAAGGCTCGCCAGCCCTGAACTATATCATCACTAGCCGCGAAATTAATCTCAAAACAGCTCGGCAACCGAAGCTAAGAATTTAGTCTGTAACATTAATATAATCGAATTACTGGAGGGGGGGGGGGCCTGTTCATTAATTAATAACTAATTGCTTTTAATTTTCATAATTTTAACATCGAAATGTCTAATTTTTTCTAGGTTATTTTAATTGTTTGTTTTACAGTGACGACATCGGGAAGCTAAGTATATAGGAAGAATTTTATTGATTGTCTATTTTTGTCGTGTGAATATGTGTTTATTAACGTGGCATTATAAAGCAACACAAAGGCAGGCTACTGGTGACAGACCTCATAGCTTTCAATTACTGTCAAATGAGTAGGACAGTGATTATCAACCATTTTTCTTTTTGTTGTTGTTGTTTTGTTGTTGTTGTTACGGTACTCTTTTAACAATTTCAAAAAATTTGGCAGCACATTAACAATAAGTAAGTTTAAAAGATTTCTACTTATTTGTCATACACTGTCATTTATAAACAAAATAATAAGTTAAATACTCCACGAATACCTTTAGTTTATTTCTATAAAACGGCCAAATGATTCGGTTCCGGATTTTCTTTCTTTTTTTCTTATAATTAATAATTTTTTTTAAAATTTGGCGGCACACAAAAGTGCCGCGGCTCAGTGGTTGAGTATCACTGGAGTAAGATGACACCTGAGTTCGACTCACTCAAAATGCTTTTGTAGCTTAATTTAATTTAACATGCTGCGACGACCGGAATGGTATGATGTAATGTTTAGAGAAAATATTATTGTCCACATATCACTATTTAGTTTTAAGTTTTTCGGTGTTTATAAAGGAGACCAAATGATCATGATTCCTTATTCTACAAACAACAAGATTCAAGCAGAATCCCAGTAGCCGCGTTAGCATAGTGGTCACGGTCACGGCTTGCGGCCGTCGGCATGTCGTGAGTTTGAGCCTATTACCACTCAAGACCCACCGTGTAGAAGGGCTGATGCCCGTTAAATCTGTCGAGGCTCAAAGTCCTCTCATTGGTGTGGTGTGATAGGAGATTGCGAGCTCAAGTGTCACCCTCATGACTTAAAATGGGCTCAGAATTACGAGGTCTATCATCAATAGCCCTCGCATTGCTTTATGGCAGAGGTGGGCAAACTATTCCAGGGTATGGGCTACTTTTAAAATTTTTAAGGTGTTGCGGTCCACCTAGTAGCATAGGTGGCGCTATTCTGTATTAAAATTGTATGTTTCTTTTCTTAACCTCTTTTAAAATATGACAAATTACTTCTAGATAATGGTGCGTCGACGTATTCAATGCAGAAAATATATGTGAACCGATAAATCTGAAACCAACGTATACACTTAAATTTATTCTCTGCCATGTCCCACGCTATCGCAGAACATGACGTCAACCAGAGAACCCTATTTTAGAAAAGCGCAGGGTGTGGGATCATGCCTCAATAGCCAATCCCGTGCTATCATGGGAAGGGTTAATCCTCGATATTTATTCTTCCCTTCAGTCGGCTTGCGGGGAAAAGTTCATTTCTACGGCTGGTATCGCAATGATCGCTTTTTTCCTCAATAGCTGCAGTGAACGTGTTAAGCGTCATTGTGTGCTTCCAGTGAAAATACATGTGTCGTCTACACATTTATCGAATCATTTGCTTGAGTAAACATTGTCGAATCGACTGAAAAAGTCAATTCTTCAGTCTAGCTGGCGTCGGTGTTCATTAAATATGTTTCTATTAGTATGTGCGTCTTAGATGTCAGTAAAGGTAGTCACTCTAAAATGTCTTAGCGGTCCTCCGTTCAATCGCGATCGACTTGATGCCCATCCCTGTTTTTCGGTGTGACGTCAATTAAAATCAATCCATCAAGCACAGAGTCATGGATTCCAAAACAAGGCTTCATCTTGTAGAGTGCTGGGTGATTGTAGATGAAAGTGTCAACTAATATACGAGGTTTTCATCATCAGATCGAGATTGTAAACAGAGATCCATTGCCATTAGCCAATTGGAGCGTGGATATTTCCGTCTCAGCCAATCGGTCATTTGTTAATCCATTACTTATTCATTCCATAGTCCGTCCGATTTCCCGCCGCATGAAACATTAGAAGTCTGATGAACAATCAGAAAATAATTGTCTCGAAGCGATACGCAGAAGTGGGATTGATAGTTAAAACGCGAACATCGTTCAACTGCTTCAGAGTTCATTGTCAATCTGGTTTAGATTTCATTGTTTATAGTTGATGAATAGAAATAACATTTCTATATAGAGAAGAGTTTTATACACTTAAATATTACAGAAAAATTTTAAATTCTACAGAAAAAAAGCAATATCCTTTATCCCTCTTTATGGATTTTTTTCCTTCACTCTTAAAAATACATCTCCCATATTTTTTGTGCATTTAATTTAGTAGGTTTGCCACATTTTTTTTCACACACAGTCCTTATACCTTCAACAGGTTGGTATACTTTTCAGATTTTACAGAAGCACAGCTTCCAAAGATAAATTACTCTTTAATCTTCTTCTGTATGTATTCTTCTAAATTAAAGAGGTTTGAAAGAGTTATTTTTACATATTTTTAGTAAAAGATTCATATTAATTTATACAAGTAAGAAAATTAAGAGGATATATTACACGAGATGTCAAATATTACAATAAAAAATGCAATGTATTATTATGTTTAGTAGAAAAACTGTTTTTTAACATTCAACAGGCTGATTTCCCCCATTTTTTTTTTAAAAAAAACTTTTAACACTTTTAAATTATAGTACTCATATTTTGTTTTATCCTGTTTCTTTTTATGGGGAGGGGGTAAGAGGGATCCACAAAAATATACCGGAAATTCAAAAATTTTAGTTCCATAAGTTTAAACAGAATGATGATATGGTGTGAAAGAAATTAAGATCCTATATTCACTTTACTCGGAACTTCGGAATCACCAAGATTAAATATTTCATGTCCCGAAAACCTCTATCATAAATTATGTGAGAAAAATTTACGATCTTTTATTTAATTCACTCTAAAATTTACATGAGAGCTGTTGGCATTGGACCTTATAATTTTGAACCGCGTTATCCAAGCTCACTTCCTTAAGATCCTATACATAATTATAGAACTATTTTATGAAAAACAAATCGTAGCGAATTTTTACAACTATTATAAGATCTATATTTTTGTAAAATGTATCTTTTTTAAAATAAAAAATCATATGATTAATTTACTGATCCCATATATAATTATATAACTATTGTATGAGAAACGAGTCGTAAAGAATTTTTACAACTATTGTAAGCTCCATATATTTGTGTAAAATGTATATTTTTTTACAAATAATTAATCGTATGATTAATTCACGGTTTATTTGTCACAACCCGGAAGTTTCACCTGTTGTAGGGGTCATTGAAGAAGCAGACATTGTTATAAAAACAAGTAATATAAAAAAATTTTTTAAGTCTATTCCTACTTAGATCAACAAGGAAAAATTTTATATTTTAGCTACTTTTTATTAAATAGTTACAATTAATATGTTGTGTTGTTACTAATGCCACCTGATCGGCAAAGGCCAGATCAAGGCCCATGACATTCATCATGGCAAAGGGCTAAGTGACGCCTGTCATTAGCCGTAGCTTTGAGCACCATACAGGTGACAGTGCGATTTGGCACGATTCCACCCCAATTTAGATGGAGAACACTCTGGGGGTGGTCAGAGGCCTTCCCGAAGGAACGATAGATGGCGACACCACCTATCTCCACCTCCCCAATTTAGGCATGAAACTGAATTGGAGGGAAATTTTTTCCAGTTTCCTACACTCGTGAATCCGCCCACAAGACTTTCGGACCCACTGATTTAACGAGCACGTGCTCCGCGTGTACTCGGAGGGTATTATTTCGCGGTACGGGCACAATTAATATAAATATGTATATACATAGGACAGAATCACAACATTAAGTGGTAATTAATTTTTATTCATTATCATTAAAGTGTCGTATTGTCATCCAAAACAATCGTGTATATAAATTTCAGTCCAACTGAATAATTTAACACGTGAGAAAAAAACCTTTTCAAGTTTTGACACAAGTCGCCGAAAGGGTCGCTAAGTCGCCAAAAATGATGCCAACGTGGTTGTATTTGTAATTCTTTAAATAATTAGTTTTAATAAATTAATTTTAATTAATTATTATTATATTATTGTATTATCATCCAAAATAATCCTGTATATAAAATTTCAGCTCAACTGAGCGCTTTAAAATGTATTTTATTAACGATTGAAAATTCCACTAAGATAAATAAATAAATATATAGAGATTGTGAGCTAATAGTAGGAATTGAATAATGCTTTTATTTCAATGCTAAGCAATTTATGATTAATTCAATAACCTTGGGAGCAATACTTATCTAAGCTTATAAGATTTTAAAAGCACACTTATCCCTTGATCCGCTTGAAGATCACTTGTCTGCTCTTTCCTGAACTGCTATGTGGTCCTCTTCAGATCAACTTCCCTGGTAGTTCCATTTCGAATGGCCGTTATAGCTTGAATGCTAACTAAAGGCCGAACGACTTGCGATTCATGATCCACGATTAACTTTTACACATTTCTTGCCTGGGTTTAAATATCATTTACGTTTGCATAAAATCAAGTCAACCTAACAGAAAGTAATTTTAAACTCAAACCATAGTTAAAAAATAATTTCCCCAAGAGGATTAGTTGAAGAATCGTGGATGGGACCCGTCATATATTACTGGACTATAGCCCTCTGTGTCAGAGTTCGAAAACATGCCTACACTTTCACCCCACTCTCCAAGTTTCTACACCACACTGAAGTGGACCTTACTAAAGTGAGGACAAATTGATCAATTGTTCATTAGTGTTGCCAAGTTACGTTAGGGCTGTTGATCATGAATTTCGGAATTTTTGAATCACGTTCAAGTAACAAGGATTGTTGAAACGAGTTAAGCTAAGTTGACACCCATTCTCCTAAATACCACACCAGACTAACTTACGTAGTTTTAAGCCTTGACAAATCCAATTTGCGTCAAATCAGTACACAAGTATTTAGTGGCAACAGGACACAAATCCAAAGATTCCTCTGCTACAACGACCTCCACGAGTTCTCTCCAATGACCAAGTGGTTACCGCAACCACAATATATATATATATGTAATAATTCCCTCAAACACACTTTCAATTAACTCTCTTTAATGATCTATAAATAATCTTTCATTCTTAGGTTTAAAATAAAACATTGTAATCTTAATCGTAATCGGTTAAACAAAATCTGATGTAATCGCGCTCTCTTTCTCTGCTGACCGCCATCACGTAAGATTGAAAATACTTGCTGCTTTTTGTCTTTGTGTTGTGTCCTCCAAAATGCCGCTGTCTACTCAATGTGCAAATAGAACGTAATTGTGCTTTAATCTGCTGATGTGTGCTCATAATAAAGGAGGTAAAGCTCTCTATTTTGAAGATGTCATTACTAAATCAAAATTGATAATCTTCCACTCCGGCCAACACTACTTCAATATATTACATATATATATGAGGTAAATACAAACTAATTTAGTTACTAAAATATAAAAAATAACTAACACTTTTAAAACAGCGTTTAAAGCAAAACGCAAAATACAAACATTATAATAATAGCCACAAATATAATAATATCAACTGATGCATTTATTATCAAACAATTCAAAATATACGTGAGAAATGAAACGTTTTCATCTAAAGTTAGTTTTCTTTGTTATAGTAAGTAGAAGACTTAGTCTGTGCATACTTCAGCCAATCTTGAATATTTCCGTATATAATTACTAACTGCTTAAATCTTCAGGCGATCCCCCCAAAAGGTCTTGGTGGTCCACCGGTCGATCGCGATCGACGTAATGCCCACCCGGGCTTTAGGGTTTAATAACGCTGTGGTACATAACAATACGACGACTATTGACCTTGAACTTTTTAGTCACGATCAAGGGACGAGGACGACACCCGAGCAGCTCAAGCTCAAAGCTATAATATTTATCTTTATCGTATATTTTTGGTGCTTCATCCCAGAATTATATATGAATGTATTTAATAAAACAAACTGAAGATCCTTTCTTCATTAAAAATCCATTTAAAGTAATTACCCTAGACGCAAGCCTTTTCAAGCTTATAGGTAGCATGACCTTCAGCATTATGGGGCACATTTCCTATTAAACTTTTCGAAACACTGCAATTTAAGCTCTCTAAACCATTTTCTTTCCTCGGAAGAAATTTAAAACCAATTAAAAGTTATTAATTAACATTCTGCGCTTTGGAATAATAAAAACACGTTTGACAGAAGTAGTTTTTTTTATTTTCCTTACTCTCTCTGTCGTATAATTAGTGATGAAAATGACTAACACATGTTTTGCTCGAATAGATTTTGATGGAAAAAAAAAAAGTAAAAGATTCGATTTCACAACGTCTTTGCATGCACTGAATACGAAACCGGTTCAATGATGCGAAAACGGTAGCACTTGTTATCGCTGCGCAACATGTTGCAATTCCGTGTTGGAATTAACTTGAGGGAGCTTATTTAAGTAGGAATACAATCTCATTGGGAAAATAATTGATCATTAAAATTATATGACGAAATAAATTCGCCTCACCGTTGTTGTTTTTTGTAGGAGTATGTATAAGCTATTAAAACTGAAACTAACTTTTTTTTTAAGAAAAAAGATTGTCTTTAGAGAAAAAAACACGTTTTACCCTATACATATTTTTTTTTAGTGGATGCCTTGACATATTGACTTTCTTTTTCGATATACATTCATATTATAGTTTGAATGAATTGAGGTGATGTTGAAAATAAGATGCTGACAGAAAATGGGAATTTTATGAAAGTGATGTCAGTACTATTTTGATTACCTTCACTCAAGACGAAAAAATAATATTTATATACCTACATATAAATTTATTATTATTATTGTATGATATTTTATGACATAAGGAAAAATTATACGACAAGCAGAAATTCAATAAAGTAAACTAAATTCAAATCCTTAAAATTTAATCAAATTTCATACTTTTGGCGTAGTAAAAACGTTATATTTTCCGAAGTAATTGATGAAAGTAAAAATGAAATTAAAATATTTAAATCCACAAAGTCAGATTATAGTACACTGATATCCTAACAATATAATCGAATTTTTCCAAAAAACAAAATATCTGAAAGGTATACTTGTATATTCTATAAAACTCTCTAGTAACATTTTTTTTTAATTTAAGGGAATAGACAAAATGATAGGGTTAATCTTTTAAATATATATAACCCATTTTTTCCTAGACTTACTAAGGATAGTATAAACATAACCATGGAACTTATTTTCGAATACTTTTATCGAATATATATATTCAATTAGTTTCTATATATTATATACCGTAATATATATATAGAGAGAGTCATACTATATTATTGAAGGAAGGAAGATTCGATTTGTGTACCTTCCGTTCCGAAAACGAGTATCTAAGCCATCACCCCAAAACGATCGTTGTCGCTTGGTAGCTGTTACTGGTTTATATCGATATCACACTGCCACATAATATTATACAATACTATCAAATAGATTCGAAAATAATTCCAAATAATTGTTTATTAGTGTCGCACTCTTACGCAACACGAAAGCAAATGGCGATGGCCCTCTTGATTCTGAACTACTGTGACTCGTGGAACACCTGGGCACTGGCATAGCTAGTCCTGAGAGGGCCCTGTATCAAAATTCCTTGGGGGTCCTTTTGGGGGCCTCTTACATTTTAAAATTTTCTTCTTCACACATTTTGGTGCCCCGTATCATTGATATGGTGGTAGCTACGCCCCTGCACCTGGGTATGACTCGTGGATCCTTGGAGTTTCGTGGAGCACTGTTTGAAGATCATTGCTTTAAGTGTGAAATGATATTTGAAAAACAAAGAGAGCTCGCCTTATTATAAAATGTAAAGGTAATTAAAATTTAAAACATTTCTGAAATTATGTATACCAGCTTTCTCATTTAATACACAAAACTTTTTCTACTTCAAGTTATCATAGCAATAAAGTTAAATAGAGGAACCTCTTTCAAATGTGCGTTATGGATTTGTTAACAAGGTTTTGATTTTATTTCCGTTTTCTATTTTTTTCCCGTTAGACCAAGGAATTTGCAAACTTTCGACAGACAAGAGCCAAATTGTAAGTGAAATAAAATAACTAACGTATCAAAGAACCATTTATAGTATGTATATGCGTGCGTACACAGGATAAGTGAAAGCCCTGCGGTAACGGTCACGATCAAGACTGTGTTCCAATATATTACTTTTTTAAATATTATTTCAATAAAATTTCACACAAAGTAACATCCAGAAATAAGAACTATCAAAGTTATTTGTGTATTTCCATAAAAGAAGAACCTTTATCGAAATATCATAATGTTGGGAATAGAAATTTTCAGTTTTCTCGAAAAAAATTCCCGTACCAATCCTTCCACAAGTACATAATTCTGAAATTTCCTGATTAAACTAATAAAATGTACATAGGTCGTTCTTTCATTTAAATTCTATTGGGAATTAAAGTGTGTCCATTCATGAGTGCCCCCGAATTTATATATACACATAAGTAAATGTCGTTGGACAGAATTTTTACCATTCGTTTGGACTTTTGCAGTTTTTTAACTAATTCTAATATTTTTAATTATTCTCAAAAACTTTGTAAATAGAAAACAATTTAATAGCAGAAGTAAGTGTCTAAAACCAGTCAAATGTTTGAATGTGTATCTAAATACGGGTGAATTTTTTTTAAATAGATGATAATAAAGGTCAAAGAGAGAAAAAGGGAAACAATTTTTAGCAGATATAATTATTTTTTTTAAAAAATATGCTTAAGGGAGAAATCGAAAGAGCCGCAACTGTCTATATTCTAGAGGTTCTTAACCTTATTCCCCGTCTACATTTGACGATTTAGAAATTGCTGGTGGGCGCAGCTAACAAAAAGTGTAATTATTCTTAATATTTCTTCATTTTGTTGCAATCATAAATATCATAAACAATATCCTATACTAAAAAGGTAACAAAAAATTCAAAATAGTTACATTTAATGCGATTTTCGGCATTGTACATTAACTACTAATTTTTCAAAGTCAGGCGTATAAAAGATGATATTCCCAATCTTATAGTACCTTTGAAATTGTTATCATTAAGTCGAGATTTGATTGCTGATTTAATTGTATTCTTTGTTGAAAACAACTATTCGGATAAATATGTGGAACAGAAACAGAATTTTAGTTTGTAAGCTCCTATTTTCAAAAGGGGATATTTATTATCTTCGGCTAGATTCCAAGTATTTTCATTAAGTTCGTCCGATTTTAATACCATGTCGTGGCGGGCCGCGGTTTGGCTACGGTTGATATTGATATAGTACACAGCAGACAGTCGCAGGCGCACAAAAATAGCTTCGCAGGTACAGGGTTAAGAGCCCCTAGTCTATGCAAAGAGCCGCATGCGGCTCGCCGATCCCTGGGTTAGACCATATATTTACAGTTTAGATAATTTATATGTTATAGCAAAGGCCTATCTCGATTTGTCTGGTATTTTAAAGAACCTGCTTGTAAGAAAGAATTGTAAATAATTTTGATTTTAACAAATTCTAATACAGATGGTTGTTAATGCTTAATGTAAATATATTCAAATCGGTACCTTATGTAAACAATGATAGATAAATATATCTTAAAAGAGATATTTCAAACATTTGCTCTATAAGGACTATTTGCAACAAAAAAAGGAAGAATATTGTACATACTTTCATTTTAGGGAAATCGATAAATAAAAATAAAACTATTATCATAAACACTCAAATTTCAGATTGGATTTCTCAGAAGGTGAACAACTTATCTTTTATTTATCAGTAGTGAATTGTGAAAGAGAAAAATAATTTATTTTCTGGAAATTTCTTGGAGAAATGTTGTTGTAAAATATAAGCAACTTATATACAAAATGCATAGCATTTTTTTTTGCTTTCGCCAATAAAATCGTATAAGGGTTTTGTGACGTATTTTTTAAAAAGGAGCTTTTGTCATTAAGTACTTGGAAAACAAGTTGATAGAGTGTTTTCAACAGAAGTTACTTTGAAAGCTTTCCAAAAAATATTAAAAAAAAAAGAAAGAAAGACAGTGTCCAAAACATAAAGAGGTCAGGAGAACTGATATACAGTTGTGTCATGTGGGTTGGATTCGAGTGGGTAGAAATCCCACAGGTAAGAAAAGTTGATTTCTCTTGAAAAAGATATTTGGGTTAAAATGAAGAGTCAGACATCTGTTTGTAGGGATATAAAGAGAGATGGAATAAATAACTAAAAGTTTATTTGTTGATTATAATTTTGTAACTGAAAATTATTACTGATTTCTTTTTTAAAGATAAGAAATATGCATTTCATATATGGTACTATTGCTTTTATTTAGAAGTAATAGAGGAGTATGACAATGAAAAGGGTGTTTATGCAGAAGTTTGAGAATGTTATGAAAAAATATATTTGTCTTAACTAAACAGCACAGAGAATATATTGCAGTAAATTATACAGATAATGTTAATTTGAGAAATAACTTTATTATATGGGGAAAATTAAAATAAAATTTTTTCTATACTTAACAAAAAAAAATATGAATATAATAATAATAATTTAAGAAACATTACAAGACTCATACTTGTTTAAGTTTTTTTTTTCAGTTTAACTTCACAAATTTGTTGTTCAGTTTATTTCTGAAACTATTGCTCTTTTCTAAAATATTTCATCATTCATATGTTTCTGAGTATTGGTGATAAATAATTTTCGACATATTTCAATGGAACAGTTACACAAAAAAAGAAAAAAAAACACCTTAATTTTTTTAAATATTTTTTTTTCTTTATTTAAAAAGATAGAATTAAAAATAAAAGTAAGAAAAATTAAAGAATGCATGCATACATTCTTAATTTGCATGTTTAATGTGCATTTTATACAGAAATTAGGAATTCAAAATGTATAGTGGTTTATGTAAGACCCTGAAACCACCATCAGAGATCAAGCCGTGTCCTTGAAGTGAAATGAATTAACTATTAATGATTACAGATGTTTTTTTTAAATCATTGAATCGGGTAATTTCTTTAGATTGTGTAATACATTTTCTTCAGACTTTATACGCTTGAATGAATTGAGTTTTTTGTTTTAAGGGTACATATATATTGATTGCTAAGATGTTTATAAACGAATTTTTGGAAGAATAATGGATTGGATAATCTTTTTTTTAAAAAACTTTGAATTGCTGAACCTATAAAAAATTTCAGATTTCGTTACAATAGCATTCTTAAAAGGTTTTTCAGTACAAAACTTCTTTCTAGTGATATTCCCCTACAAAAAGTACAAATATTTAACTTTTATTTGAACAGTTGTTTTTTAAAAAAAAAACGAATTTTATTTAATCAAATAAAATTCTTCGATCACAAAAGTAATTCAATATTTAGATCAATAATTAAAAATGAACTCTGAAAAATTAATTTTTATAATTGGCTCTTGCTTAAAGAGAGGGAAAAAGAGATTATTTTATTTAAACACAAGGTCTCAGATGAATAATGAAATGAAAAAAAAGATGAATGAACCAATGGCACAAAAAATTTAAAATAAAAAAATAACTATTCCTGTTTATCAAAGATAGTTACTAAAAAAAGTAAGAAATCAAAAGTTTTTAAATTTTGAGTATAATTCTATTTTTTGAAAAATAAAATAATTTCAAATATATTAGTCAGCTAATATTAATAAATAAAGGCAGTATATATATATATATATATATATATATATATAAGAGATTAAAAAATACACAAACTTATATAATTCATTATTAAATAAAAGTTTTAAAAGGTCGAAAATTTAGCAAAAAAGCAGCTTTATCGATTATTTGAATACACACGATTAGTACTTAACATTTCCCTAAGAAATAAGGTACTATATTATGTAAGAAGTACTTTTATATATAAAGGAAAAAATAAAATAAGTAAACTTAATTTAGATTATGATTAGATATGTATATTTTTTTGTCGTAAAATATCAGAGATTTCATCAATAGTAAATCAGTGAAGATTATTGACGAATAAATAGACAATATTTTAAACTTATTCGCCTTCGGGTTCGGTCAGTTTAAAGCATTGTCTTACTGCTTAACATCTGCTTTTCATACGCTTTTATAGCCCGATATTCCGAAGCCTTTATTGAGCACTTTCTAGAGTACTTATTTGTTTTTTCTTGATATAGACAATTATAAGTTATATAGATGCATATATATTGGTTTTTAAATTATGTTATGAAATGTTGCAATAAATAAAATTTATAAATAATTATTCATAGGAATATTTTCTCAAAACATTAATTATTCAAATGCAGCTTGTAATTTTCTCTACCCATTAACAAAGAATAATTAAGAGTAAAACTTGATAAAAAAAATGTACCATTTTTTACATTTCTTTTTTTTTTACTTTGATTTTTATGAAATGCAGATTAATTAGTAATAATAATTTTAAAAACCCTAAAACATTTCAGGAACCTATTATCAAGAATGGCTTACCACAAAACAGTTTTTAAATTATATTTAGGCAAGATTAATTTTTGCCGACCAAGAAAACAAAACGAATGGCTTGAAAAAGAACAAAAGAAATTTCAAAAATCTGATACAGATAAATTTATTATTTATCTGTAGTTACTTATTCAAGCTTTTAAAGATTTAGTACTAAGTTTTATGGAAAGGAATAAATTTATTATACATAGGTAATTATCATAAGTAAGATAAATAAGTAATTATCAAATATTTAACAAACCTAATGGGCTTAACATTGATTTTCATATTTCGTATTATATATAATCGTTCAATGAATTCTTTTCGCGGAATGATTTCTCTTATTCAAATTTTTAATGACTTAAAGTATTAAGGTTTACTTTAAGGTATAAATTAATAATACGTTAATATAATTATAACAAGTAAAATAAATAAATAACTATGAAGTCATTAACAAACCTAATGGGCTTAAAAATATTAATTTCCACATTTTATATGGTATGTGTAATCTCTCTCTATCTCTCTCTCTTCTAATGAATTCTTTTTTAAATGAGTTTTCTTAATAACCTCATAAAAATTTACCTTAAGGTAAAGGGACATATTTTCTTACTGATTCAATTTAAAGACTAGGAATTTAGCAAAGAGGATATTTTATAAACAAGTTTCTTTTCCCAACAAAAGAGATAAAAATTTGTAGAAATTTGCAAAAAATTCAATTATATTTTTTAATAAACTTTATCCCCTTAATTTTTATTAAGAGATAGATAACGAGAACAATATTCTATAGGCAAAATTCAATATTTCAAAAGATTAAAACTTTAATCTTTTTCCTACACATACTCCTCATACAATTAATTATCAATAACGGTAGACAGATTTCTAGAAATATAAACATCTAACTTAGAAACGTACTTGAGAGATCTATTAAAATAGTACAGAAAAGAATCAGTTCATAACAGCATTTTAGTACATTAACTCAGCTTTCAATAGCATGTATGCCGAAATAGTTTATTTTTGGAATTTCAATTAGGTTTATATGAATTTCCATAAAAAGAAAACTTTTTGTATGGCATTAAGATATATCACAAATACCAGAAACTAGTGTATGCCGACAAAAAAAGAAACTAAATTAAGTAGAAATGGTCATGTTATTCATCATGATCACAATTTCTTTAAGCCATTTAAACGCATGAATGATTAATGTAATGAGTTTTGAAAATTTTAATGGGATTTTCGAAAATTAATTTTAAATACGTCATATTTTCTGATATTTATTGTAAGTGATTCATATCACATTAAAAGAACTGAGAGTAATTAATTTATTATTTGAATTGCAAGATCGAAGAAAATTTTCAACTGCTATGATTAGAATTTTCTTTAAAGAAAGATTATTAAGAATTATTATTATTATTATTTTTGCAATAATTATTTATAAAAGTAGCTTAATATGATTTTATGATTAATGTGTAATTCCATCTTCCTTTATAATAGATTTAATTTTAAATATGTCTGCTGAAATTTTCATATAATTCTGTTTATCATAATATCTTTTGTGTTTTATAAGGGCGTTAATTAACTGTTACACCTGTGATTAATACGGTTATTCGTAAATTTTCTTTTTTAGAAGTTACTTTTAATAACAAAATAAACTTTAATTATGTATATAAAAGATATATTCAAAAGTTTTATATAGCTGCTAAGTTTCACACAATTATGGCAAAAAGTAATCAAATTAAAGCAAAGGGTTTTGTTTTCTAGATCAAAAAACAATTTTTCTCTCGGTTCCAACTTAAACATTTTTCTACATTCTGGAACAGTTTTATAATCACATTTTGCAGATACAACAGCTTTGAAGAATACCATTTCGCAAAGAATATGAAACAGTATTTCTTTATATGAGTTAAAAGCAGACGATTGTGATTATTCCAAATAATAAGTTTTGAGGTAAAATTTCGAAGATAAGAAAATGCTGATATTCGATACAAAGAACTTCTGCAATTCAAAACTTTATTTCCACATGAGCAGAAAAAAAAGAAACAAACGCTCTGTAGAATATACATTAAAAAAAAAGGAATTTAAAATTTTATACTCATTTCCATCAGCTACTTCAAAAACTACCTAAAGGTACTTCAATTCAAAGTTTATTGTAACAGCTGTGTTGAAAATCACTGAGTATAATGATTGTAAATAGTCCCATACCTGTGACAGCTGTGTCTTCATCCAAATCAACCAAGACACGTCCAGTCAAAAAAGATCCGGGAAAGTAGAGCAAACTTTCATTATCCAATAAGATTAGGAACTTTCTAAGCTTCTTCGCCATGTTTAATCTGTTGTAAAATCCCACAAATGTGCAGAAAAGGAACGGTACCTTCAAATGGTCACCATTTTAAGTCAGACACACTTTTGAAGCAGAAAGCTGTTTCCTCCGGAGGAACCAGCGATACTGGGCGACAGGTAAAAGGAAAATAGGCGAAGTGTTGTAGGTGGGCCTATTTCCATCTGATGACCTCGACTGGCTTTCGACAACCGGTCCTCATGACGTCATTTTCTTCAGCTGTTTTTATTTCACGTACGAATAACGGTGCAGTAAAGGATGGACTACCGCGCAAGCTCACTAAGCGTGTCATTTAAAGTCCAGAATGAAATCGAAATGTCGGGCTCTTACTAAGCCTCAAGGAATGTCTCAGTTGCGCATATGAGTGGGTAGTAAATGGATTTTATCAAATAAATATTGCGTGTTTTCATCGAAATTTAAAAATAAACCATAATTCTAAGTTTCTTAAAAGTATCTAAATATTTCAATTGTCTTTTGCATTCTTTTCATAACGATTAAATTTGGAAATCGATTATTTACCAGCCATATTTTTTTTAAGTCATGATCTTAAATTTGTTTGCATTTTTCTGTTTGTTCTCGTAGAAGGTAATGTTATATTCATAAAAAAAGAATATTTAATTAGCGGTATGGCAAAAATAAAAAAAAAATGTCAGTCAAGACTCAAAAATAAAAAGAGGATAATAAGAACAAGCTAAACAAAGGATAAAAGAAAGAGAATAGAAATGAATAGAATAAAAAAATTAGAAAAGCAAATGAAAAAGAGCAAGAATATGTTTTCTATTTATAATGCAGTTGCCAATACAGAGACAGATATCCTTATGTCAAAATAAAGAACACGAATATTAAATAAGAAATCACGAAAATAAAAAAAAAATAAACAAGTATAATATGAACAAAAGTATTCTTAAGAATACAGAAAAACTATGTTCCAGTTGTAACCCACATTTTCATTTTTTTGGTACTTTATCCTCGCAAAAGACCTGCTGATTGCCTTATTATATCGGAGGGTAATCCTGGGTGGAATGAACGAAGTGTGCTGGGAACTCGTTCCTGGAAGGGTCGACCTAGACGTGAAGGTCATCCCATTTTTTTCAAGTAAAATCTGTAGGCATAGTAGGTAGATTTCTACATTTTGTAGTCTTTGGATCAAAAAAAGTTGCACATTCCCTATTATTTTTTCAGATTTATTCAATCTTGATTTAAGTGCTGCTTCGATCAAGAGTCGTTCTTCCTCTCAGGACAAGATGATCTACGCAATAGTTCCAAGTGTTAGGATCACCATGTTTCTGCTGAGCATATCTTAAATTGTATGTCCCTCTATAGGGAAAATTATATATATTAATTCCTTTCTTGTGCTCGACGTTTTAAGAGTCAGCTGGTAATTATGGACCATGTCTGACTTCGTCAGTCTTCGAAGGATTATCAGCTACAAAAACAGTTACTGTATTACAAATGCATATCAATATTTTATTTTTTGTTTTACTTATTCACAAAGAATTCTCTTCTTGTTGAAATACTTCTCTATCTGTTTCTAACATTTCTCGCATCACACAACATTAGATTTAATTTCTACATATACTAAGCATTAAAAGAATTTCAATTTTGCTAACGTAGCAGTTGAGCTGGAGAGGCTATTGGTGACAGACCTAATTTTGAGCCAAAATTAGATAACGAGGACTTTTCGCATGAGCTGGTATCTTACTTATATTCTACACCACATGAAGCCTTTGGAGGCTGTGTCCAAGGATGTTGCTTCTAAACCATCAAAAGCGCTGCCCCCTCGTATTGATTACTTCACGTAATGGCTGTATTTAACAAGTAGGAGCTTCCATTATTTAGTTTAAGTAGTACTAAGGAAAATCAGGATTCGAGTCCCTGATCTTTGAATTGAACATTGCCATTTGCAAAACTCGTCCAAGACAATGTCAAGAACAATGATGGGATAATCACCTGACTGTCGTGTCTGTCAAACAGACTAACAACCGAAAGTTATGGTATGACGAGCTAATTCATCTGATAGCTAGACCTCTTTGGTTTTCATCCGTGTTACCCTTGCAATACGATATTAGTTTGATTGCGAATATAATCCTTACACACCACACAAAGTTATCTAAGGTAATGTTAAAAGAAAAGCAATTTCAAGACTTAAGTTGTGCTGGGTCTTTAAGGGGATTTTACACTAGGGTGTTGATGTAGTGCTGTTTTTCATTGGGTTGATCTTTCTTTCTCAAACTCTCGGGTTTGCGATTGGATAACCATTTGTTTTTCAATCACTATTGTCACGGTAGGTTTTAGATGAAATCGCATAGAATAATATCGTCAAATCCATCGCTTTCAATACAGCTTTTGCATTTATATTTTTCAACTTCTAAGTGTCTCTTGCCAGATGTTTTGAAAATTGTAATAAGGAAACATTTTACACCCTTTTCACAAATGGTGTTTCATCTCATTCTAGAGGGCATTTCATATTATTTGAAAAAAAATAGTTAAGAGCATTGTAGTTTCGTAGTAAAGTAGTGAAGTACTGAAAACATTTTACATGGAAAATTATGTATGAAAATTTTTCAATTTTTATCATCACCAACTTATTGAAGTTTGATGATAGTATTGAAAAATAAATTATTACCAAATGAAAAGTACTCCTTATTTTGTAATCCATGGGGTCGAACCGTTATAATCACTATAATAATAAATGCACAAACTCCAACGTTTTTAACGTGTAAAATTTTTAATACCAATTATTTAATAATAAAGATTTCCTATCAAAGCGAAAAAAAAGCTTATCTTTACAAATAGTTTTACAGAAATTCCATTAAGAAGATAAAGCAATTATTTTTTTTAAAAAAAGTACAACAAATTATCCTATGATTGATTATTTGCTTGAATGCCATAATTGACATAGTTAAATGTTCCAATATGAGGCTAAATCTTGCAAACCAATCAATCAAGAATAATGCTATTAAGTCTAAATTAATTAAATTTTGTCGATAGTTTGTTAATGGAGAAATATTTTACCATTCTTTGACTCGCTATTAGATTAGCAAGTCAATGTTTCTTTTAAGAACTTACTTTAATCACTTTCCCTATTGATCACGTGCTGATATATTTATGCGTGTTTAATTAATATGACGTTATGTAAAACTTATTGTTTTGGTATGTATATATGAAATTTTTATAACAAACTGAATATATATATATGAATGATTAAGGATAAAAAAAATTGTGAATTGCAGTTCAGATATATTTTATCACATTTAAAAGATCTTTCAAATATAAAATTTTTTAATAGGCCACCTTATCTTCAAACGTGGTAGTGGGGTACCAGGAAATTTTTAAGTCTAAGTTTTACTTAAGAGTTTCAAAAGAGTAAAAAATTCAACTAAAAGTAATGAATTGGTTACTGTTGTAACTTCAGAGTACTTGCTACCATTATTAAGAAGCATACACAACACAACATTAGAAATGCAACATCAATATGGAGTGACCAAAAAGGGAGGAGACTTAGACAGAAAGAGCAATGAGCAATAAGTGATATTTATTTTAAAGAATGCTCGTAGCACATAGAGCGGGTAGTAGATTTTAGGACCAAAGCGGATGACGATACACGAAACAATCTGTTTGGGTTCATAATCAATGAGATGATAGATAGCGTCCTGAAGGATGGATGCCCTGTGTGTGTCCTCCATTCCTGTCAACCATTTGTTACAACTCGTCTTTTGAAGGAGGTGGCAACAAGGTATTCAAGTAACGCCCAGTCCCATCCCAGACATGTTAGATCGGTGAGAGATCAGGGAAGAAAGTGTGCGGTCAGGCAATATCCTGTTGGTAAAGGATACTGAGCACTCCTCTAAGGAAGGGTCGTTTTATCGGCCTCATGCACGTATCGTTGTGCCATCATAATGCCCTGAATACGAACCAGATTGCACCTACTATAATACGAAATGGCACTCAAACCATGATGCAGCGTTGTCGATCTGGTGAAGCATTCCACTTTTGAGATTGAATTGGACCTGTCACCCCATTGGTGCCACACTTGTTCTAAGAGACTATCGTTCCAAAAACAGAAGTCTGAGAATGTTCTCCAGTGTCATTCCATCGTCCACGTCGCTCTAATCTGGCGGGATAATAATCTAACGGATTAAATGAATGCAGCCCCCAGCAATCAATCAATAGGAAAAGGCTGTGGTTGATACGGGAACATTAAAGATATACTGCTTGATTTTAATTTACATAGCACTGTGAAGTAACACGAGAGCTACTGGTGACAGACCTCGTATTTTCGAGCCATGACTGTCACTCCTACAAATTTCCACTCTACGCCAACGGGAGGAGTTCGAGTCTTAACAGATTTAAAATGTATCGGCCCCTCCATACGGTGGGTCTTTAATGGTACTGTGTTTCGAATCCGAGCTCGACAAATGATTATGGTCGTGTTCATTTGGCTACTACAGTACGAAGGTGTCCTCCACATGCTATAAAATAGAGGTAGAAGTTGCCTCCGAAGCTACCATTACTTCTCGGCGGATAATCGATTCACGCATGCTGAAATCACTTTGGTTATTCCGGCACCCTTCAAACTAGTCCCATTTCCTAAATTCAACAATTTTAGCTGCAGCCATTGCACCGTAAATGCGTCTAGATGAATTCAGACTAACAAGGTGAATCTCTATTCTAAAACAACCTTTGTTGATGACAGCCTACCATTCTCTGCTATTGCATGTATATTCTTTAACAAAACAAATACCTCAATAATTAACCTGGGCACAAATAACGGCACAAGTTTTGGTCATTCTTCAGGTTCCTTCCCTTATACCCTTCTCAACGTGTACCAGAGAGCTACACAGTTCAATTTGCCCTACATTATTAGCAACAAAATTATGTTAAAAAAATATTGATATCTTTTGCACATGCACAGTATAATGTCTCTCTTTGAATGCTCATATCTCATTCATTACTTAAAGTTTCCATTTCAAATTTCAGTATAATGCTTCTTTTGTGTACGTTATAAATATTTTAATATGTTGATTGGGGTCAATTTTCGTAAATTGATCCCAAAATCTGAATACATAAGTAAAATTTTTTTGAAAATTTTGGATTTTTTTAAAAAGAAACACTTATAATCCCTTGAATGTAGGTGCTACTTTTATGAAAATGCGCAAAAATATTCCAAATAGTGCATTAAATATTTTTATGAAAGTGATAAACTATATCCCCATATTTTTTATGGTACAGGGTGACGAAAAGTATTTTTTTTCTTCTGTTTGAATTTTCTGATGATTTCTTAAATGTACAAGTTATTGAAATTGCCCTGGAAAGTAAGAGTTTAGGTGTATTTTTTATGTGCCTAAATAAGTAAATATTTCGTAAAATATTTCTTAAGAAATGGAACCCCCTCACAAAATTCACAAGTTCTCTTAATTAATTAAACACTAGTGTAATTCTAATTTTTGCAACTGTTTTAAATCTGAATGGAAACAATTCAGAGAGTCAAATAGACGCATATTGATTTCCTAAGAAGTAAAAAAAAAATGTTTTAGAAGTAAGGGCTAAAGATCTGTTATATTATGCCCTAAATGACAGGAGTTTGATTTTTTTTCTATTAGTAATATACATTACTTATTACAAAGCAGTAGTAGTAAAAAGAAAATTCAAAGATATCACCAAGGGCAATGGGCTAAGCTCATGAAACGTCGCAGTCAAAGGATAACAGCAATCACGTGTTTTCAACCAATCAACTAATACATTTCGCTGTTGCCAACGCGTTTGCTTTTTACAGAAACTTTATTCTAAAACTTAATATTTCTCAACAATAACATACACGGGTAAGCAAAATGCATTTGATTTAAAAATACGCGTATAATACAATAATTTTTCAAAAAAATTTGAAATACTTTTTGCAGAATCTTAACACTCCCAATTATCAAAAACAATCTAAAAATTCCAATTATCACATTTGAAATTTTTTCTAAATTTTGCAAGTAGAACAACAAATACAAGGCTGTCAGCTTTGAATTCGAAGGAAAACACGTGACTGCATTTATCATGTGACCGTCATTATTGTAGCCTGTTTCTCACCTACCGCGCGAAGGTACTTTAAAATCCTAAAATATCCTTAAAAATCTTAGGTTTTAATCAAAAAAATAAAATTAACGTTTTATAAAGTTTTTGCTGATTTCAATATCTGTTTCTTAAATTCTTAAATATAATCAATTTCAAAAATCTTTTAATTTAATTGATATCAATAGCTGTTAATTTTCAGCATGCTCAGTGGTGCATTCATTTCTTCTCCGATATCGTGTTTTTATTCCATTTTCTCGACTAGGGTTTAGTTGCGCATGACTCAGTTGTCGTTCAGTGGCAAATGTTTTGTGTATCACCTGCTTCTACAGTCAAAAGCGATCGTCTGTAGACCTATTCGTGTTCGTAACGGTCCTCTAATCATATATCGTCTGCTGTGATTTAACCCTCTTCCTCTTCAACCACCTGCAAGGAAAGGGTCACATTCTTCCGATCACTTAGCTTTCGTGTCAAATAGGAGGTTTTTCTGTCTTTGCGTAATTGAGTAAAACGGCTTGCTTCATAGCATGCGATTGCAACTGTGCATTTCGTGTTTTTAAAACAAAGGTGATCTGTTTGCGACCGTGACCTGTGTTAAAAAATAATATAGACAGTAGAAGGGGGGGAGGGAGAAAGTTCGCGTGAAAAATTATTAAGGAAACTGAAAAGATAGAGTTTTAATGGATCGAATCGAAGCAGAACAGTAATGAGACAGGCGACAAAGGACTATTTTTTTCTTGAGTTTATGAGAACTTAGCCTTGTTTTCTCACGTGTTTGAACCTTACGATGCGTATATTCTTTCACAAATTTTTTGTTAATTCAAATGGTATAGGATTGTGATTCTTAAGGTATCCCACTACGTTCGTAACCTTGATTTTAAAAAAGCGCATAAATGGATAATTTTTATGACATTTAGTGTCACTCAGAATAGAATACATGCATAAAATTGTTTTAAGGACATTTTGACAAAAAGAAATTATTTAAATACAATATTTTAGCAAAAAATTAATTTAGAATAATCTTTTTTTCAAAATGTTCTCCTTTTGTAAAAAATGCTTCTATTATAATAATATTTTGCTTGTATATAGCTCAGACCTCTCTACAGAGGCTCAACTAGAATTTTTGAAAACTTCACATTATCTTCAGTGTTACCACCAATTGAAATAATTATTGGCGTTTTTTTCTTAAAATTGTTACCCTCTGTTGTCGTAAAATATGGATAAACCCACTGCTAAGTTATATATTTCAAACATTCTAGTTGAGCCTCTATAGCGAGATCTGAGCTATATACAGGCAAAATATTATTATAATAGAACCATTTTTCACAGAAGGAGAACATTTTGAAAAAAGATTATTCTAAGTTAATTTTTTGCCAAAATATTGTATTTAAATAATTTTTTTTTTATCAAAATGTCCTTAAAACAATTTTATGCATGTATTCTAATCTGAGAGACACTAAATATCATGAAAATTATCCATTTATACGCTTTTTTAAAATCACGGTTCCGAACGTAGTCGGATACCTTAAACTGGCATAAGTATTACAAAAGAGTCAATTATCTGATGTAATGTGTGTCTAATGAACATCTTATTATCATCATATATGGCGAGACAGTCCCTCGGGGGCCAGTGCCTTCCTTTGAAGATACCAACATAATAACTTACTGTTTACTTTTATTCTCCAAGTTTTCTCGTCTATAATCCCAAAATCTGATTCCACTGAGTGTGCCCATCTCAGCCTTGGTCTTCCATGCTTTAGAGAATACCAGTGACTTTGAACTGCAGTGCCTTTTTGACAACATTATCATCTGGCATTCGAATTATACGGGCCATCCAATTCAATCTATTTATTTTTATGTATTTAATGATGTCAGGTTGTTTATCAATTCTATATAATTCGAATTTGTATCTTCTCTAGCTATTGTTTTCATTTACACCTTCATGTATACTTCGAAGTATTTTTCGCTCAAAAGGTGCCATTCGATTTTCTTCCAGATTTGTTATTGTCCAAGTTTCAGATACCCATATCAGAACTGGTTTAATGAGAGTTTTGTAAATTAAAAAATTTGTCATAATGAACATCTAATGTAGTCGAAACAAAAGAAGAAAGATCCACAGTCCTTTTTTTTACGTCTGCTTTCACCAGTATATATATATATATATTAATACTTTGGATTGAAGTAAAACTCGTAAATAAAAAATTAAGTACTCTTTAACCCATCGAATGGCGTATTTTTTTCTCAACTTATATATTTTTATAAATCTAAGAAATGATTGAAAACACAGTTCAAATTACTCCGAATTTTAAGAAAATTTTACGACTGTCATTATGGTTTCGGGATCTAGTGATTTCTTTTTAATTGGATTTTTATCTTTTTATAATTTAAGACTAAATGTTTTTCATTAAGGCTAAAGGTTTCCATTAGATTATATTTCTTTTATACATTGTAAATACTTCTTTCTGTTCTATGCAGAATATTTGCTGAATATTATGTTTATCAGAAAAAAAACTAAACATGTTACATGTTAAGCCTTTTTTCCAAATCCCGTAATTAGTATTAATAAAAATTTATATTAGGTTCCACATTAAATATTTCAGTTTAACAAAGTAATGAAAAAATATTCTTATTCATTCTACATTTCTTAACTATTATAATATGTTAAATTTTCTTTATTAGTGGTCTTTTATAATTCAATCATTTATGATCATATCAGTAATAAATATTGTAATATGCAAAATAAAATACAGAACTTCTGTTTGGAACACACACACACCGGCTGTTTAAACTAGTCAATATAAAGAGTGCAATTTATTCGAAGCAGCAATTTGTTATATAATTTTTTTGAATGGATTTGAAAGCTAATGCAATAAAATTTTAAGTCTCTCTCTCATTTTAAACTATTATCTAAATAAAGTATTTATGTTTGTGTGTATAAAGGAATTTTCATACTTTTAAAATTATGAGTATTACTTTTTAATTTTTCTAAAGAAGTACGTACTTTTTTGGTACGCTTGAATTAAGGGGATTAAAATTTTTAAAAATTAATTTTATTTTTAAAATTTTTAGCATTATTTCTGACGCGCGTTTTTTTTTTTAAAAAAAAATATTATTCCACTCCAGAATTATTGGTAAGTAAAAGGGAATGTTGATGCCTTAAGATTTTGTTAACCGTGCAACTTTAGTCTTAAGCCTAAAAATTTGATAATATGCAGGGTCTGTCTCAAAAGTTCCCGGAAGGATTTTTTGTAGTTGGCAACGCTGGCTGGCGGGGGCAGAGATTCGGGTGGAAAAGTTGGTGGGGGATCTAAGCTTCGAAACGAGACCGGCACCAGTTGTCTGTATTCAGTTATCGAAGCAGAGGTATCTACATCACCCTCGTCGAGCAAAAAATGAACTACCTGTACCGTTACCAGCGTCCCCAACAAGTTTCTTCCAGGGTTTTTTTTAACTTTGGAAGCAAAAAGAAGTCCATTGGTGCCAGATCGGGACCGATTAGCAGCTGGGAAGGCCTTGCCACACCCAATTTGGCCAGCAGCTCGAATACAATGAGCGCTAAGAAGCTTGACGCGTTGTTATGATGCAGAATCCAATTGTGTGTGTTGTGTAGATATTCCTCATTAAAAGATACTTAGTTAAAATGTGCAAAGAATGATTGATTTGGGAACTCGCACTCCTCTGCAACCATCCAAACACTTAATCATGGGTCCTTGTCCAAAACTTGACGCACTTTTTGCACCGGGTTGTCTATTTGTGATGTTGACGGATGTTCCGAACGGTCATCGTCGTTAACGGACTTCTGACCTTCCCTGAACCTCTTGTGCCACTTGGAAGTTTAGCTTTGTTTCATCACCGCGTCACCGTCGGCCTTTCGAGCGTTTCCGCCTCATTTTCCCCTGTTTTGCACAAAACTTGATTGCATAACGCTGCTCCAGAATCTATTCCATTTTTTGCTCGACCAGGGTGCAGTAGATACCCCAGCTCGGAGCGTGATCCTGCCTCAACAACTGCTCGCATTCGACTGACTTTTGTCTTCTTTCGAAGCTTAGATCCACCACCAACTTTTCCACTCGTCCAGTCAGCTACAAAACAAAACAAAGTCAACTACAAAAAAACGTTCCAGGAACTTTTGGGACAGACCCTGAACTACTGTGATGGTTTCACATTTTGTCCTGTTTTGTGCTTTCTTACTTTTTCTTCACTTATTTTGTTTTGTTTTAAGTTAGACATAATAATTTAGAGTCTATATATATGTGTATGTGTGTATTTTACTCAAAAAGCACCAATTAATTAGCATAAATAAACAATATAGTTGATCAAAAAAATTTTTAGAACTTCAAAACCTACCTATGAGGAAAAGATGTTCTATCATATATATATAAGAGGGGGAGGGGATAAAATAAAATAATAATTTTTATGTTAAGTACTGCCACAAGGGAAATGAAGTTTAGGTATTTGAGCTTTTTCTTAGCTTTGCGGTAAAAAAATTGAATGGTAAAAAGTTAAAGTAATTTTTATAAAAGGAAAACAGGTACTTCAGTACTTTGTAACATTTATTGCGATGGAAGTACATATGCTAAATAGTTACAAGAAAAAACATCAAGCTCAATTAACAGATTCTTTAGTATTAAATTAAAAGAAAAAACTTAACCTACAGCGAAATTACAGTGCACGATAAAGAGGAAGACGGAGAAAAGCTTGGATCGGTATGATCCTACGCGATGCGGTGAGAGAGAGCTGAGGTTATGAAATGTCGCAATATACACGTTATACTGTTCACTACTCAATAACTCATTTATCAGTATTCATCGTTTTTGGTTACTTATATTGAAGAAAAATACTTTAATTTTGAGTCAAAAATCATCTAATCAAAATGAAATCTGTTTCCATTTTTTTTGAAAATTCATTCCCTTGAATGCAATATTAAATTATGAAATTATTTTTTTCACTTATTTTCTTTTCTAATCTCCATACATTGCAATATCTTTTCCGCTTAGGTAGGTTCGGATTCATAGTATTTTTTTTTCTACAAATAACCTCGACCTATCCTAATGAGCAAATTCAACATTGAGATCATACAGTTTAATATTTTTTGATTAATTCCAAATTCAAATAATGCTTTAGTTTTTTTAGATTTATTTTATCAGAAATTATTACATTGGTACATTTTATTGTTTGCGTGCGGCAGTCAAAAATAAGTAGAAGCTCGCCAAAGAGGGTTGCCAACTGCACCAAGTATCGTTGTATATAATTCTTTGATTTTCCTTATTTTCCGTAGTTTTATTCCGAAATAAACTGACTAGTGAAACGGGTTAGAAGAAAAAAATAACCGATTGACAAATTCTTCTAGCTAGAGGAAGTATTTGGAGGTTAATTCCACGAAACTAAACAAATGTTTTCTGATTTTCCCCGAGCACCGGGTTGATGACTTGGTATCACGAATGGAAGAATTAATTTTTCAGATGTTGTGATGTTGGAAAACATACAATAAATATATTTGAAAATTGTCACTATGAACATTTCACTGTCTCTCTCTCTCTCTGTCACTTATACTTATAATTTCATACAACTTGTTGGTTTTTTGATGCCAGACCCATACAGTGGAACGCTTGCAGATAATGCAAAGTCGTTCAATAAATGCCAGTGGTGCACGCAGCACTCAACACCATTTAGAGTCCTTTTTGATACAATTTTGGTGGCATTTCATTCACATAAAAATCAAATGTTTTCAGGAGATTTCAAAGATATTTGCAAATGTAAGTAGATTCTAAAGACTGAATGCTCACTTTTTTAGTAAATTTACTTTTATGTATAGGCCTGAATAAATTATTAAATTATTTTCCTAATAAATATTTTTGAACTAATTATTTTTCTATATTTTCCCTTTTAAACTCATTTTTTTTATTCCAGTTCTTAGTCCCTTGTAACACAAAATAACGCTTAAGCTAAAATAAAAATGTTTTTTCAATTCCTACTATTAGTTCACGCTCTCACTATATCCTTACTAATATTATAAACGTAAATGTTTGTGTGGATGTTTGGTACTCTTTCACACAAAAACAACAGAATGGATTTTAATGAAACTTTAAAATAATATAGCTTATACATCAGAATAACACATAGGCTATAATTTATAAAGATTTTGTGTGAAGTGTACAAAATATAACGATAATTGTCCAGTAAGTAGGAAAAAATTCTGCCATCTGCAAAAAAGTCCACGACAGCATATATCTATGTTTTATGTGTGAAGCAAAACTTTGCATTTTGTTTTGTCTACGCCAGGCGCCAGGAACTGCGAAAGCTTGAACAGGCGGAGTGTGAGGCTGATTACAATTTTAAAATAAAAACAACAAAAAGTAATATTAACGTATTACACTTCCAGATATAAATTACTTATACTATTTTAAGCACTTATTACACAAAATTTGTAACAATGTGTTACTTTTGCTGAGCAGAGATCAGCTTAGGAAGGTGTTTTCAAAAATCGACCCACAAGAGAGTTACGGGGAGTTATAGATAAAAAAAAACCCTTTTTATCAGCTATTAAATCTACAGACTTAAAATTTAACAAACAGGTTTTTTTTATTCAGCTGAGATATGTAAAAAGCTTTTTTTGTTTTTTTGTTAATTTGAAATTCACGTAAAATTAACTCATTAAAAACTTCTTTATCCTTCAATCTGTATTGTTTAATTTTTAAATTCACCCGTGCGAAGAACGGGTATAACAGCTAGTATATATATAAATAGATAGATAGATAGATTTATATACATATTTTGTTCAATTTTTCAATTGTTAATAAAGTACTTTTTATTCATCGACTCAAATTCAAATACATTTTTTTAATCCTGTAGTGGTTGACACTTGATGTTAATAAGTTTTTCAAATATTAATTCGTTAATTAAATTTTATTATTTAATTTTAAATTTATTCTGAGCTATTTCTGATGAAGTTACAACTAGCTGCAACAGATGGTGCTACCATAGTAGGAATTGACATAATTTTTTTATATTACTATTTAATTCAGATATTTAAAAATGATGAAAATATCAACTTTGTAATACCTTTGTATATTTTTAAGTAATATTTTTAATTTCAATAAAAAGCTGGCAATAGGGAGACTTATGAGCTGATTAGAATAAATTTGTTATTACATCTGTCATGTGACCATGGCTTTACACGAGTCAAGCTTATTGCCCTTTTTACGAGTGCACTAGGTATTTTCGAAAAGGTAAGTATTACAGGTAAGAAAGGTAAGTAAGTATAGTAGGGGTTCTACTGTAAGTATTCCTTTAGCAAAACGCAATAAAAAATGTATGTAAATTTGAAGAGCCTGAAATATGGTGATGAAAAAAAATGTGTCGAAATATAGGGATCTGTGTTTCTTAGCGCAATGCTCTTCAACTGTTTTATCGCCGCTGACCAGTCAACATTTTTTCGATTTTACGGTGGCCTGTTGAGGGGATGGGGCGTTGATTGTTTATATTTTAGATTGTTTTGATTTAATAATTTTAATTTAATTGCATTTATATAAATATATCTCTAAAATGAAATACAGTTATACCAAAAAATGAATATAAAGTGATTTTAATGGAAAGTCGTACAAACCTGAGAGAAATACACCACAGTAAATAAAATGGAAATGGTTTTTGGGAGCCCCGGTACCAATTGATCCGAGGCCTGGGTATGGGCACCACTGGCTTAATTTTTACGGATTTATTTCCACGGATCGGTCTACATTTGATAATTTTACCGTGGCCCACTGTAGGGGAACGTTAATTATTTATATTTTAGATAGTTTTGATTTAATAATTTAAGTATATCTTAGGACTAAAACACGGTTACACCAAAAAATAAATATAAAGGGGAAAGTTGCATAAACCCTATAGAAAAATATATACATCCCGATAAATAAAACGGAAATAGTTTAACCCTCTAAGCGGTCTGCACTTAAAGTCTTGCCATTCTGGAGATGCTTCAAAAATGCACCGCATATATTTTTTTGCTTTCAGGTGGGGCCGTATTTTTAAGAATGCGGCTCGACCGCTTTTGGGAATCTTGCTTGTAGACAGAAAAAGCATCTCTGGAATGGCGGAATTTTACGTGCAGACCGCTTGGAGGGTTAATGTTTCGTGTGCGGCCAGGAACCGTTTGGTGCACAGACCAGCACCGGTGAGACCATTGTTAGCATATTACTTGTTTATAACTTTTCAAAATAATATATTTTTTATTGAAAATAACTTACTATTTGAGCATGAATTTCAAAAAAATGTTTGTACTGGATATACTATTGTTGAGCAAAAAAAATTCTTGCTTGTACCCAAACGGTTTTATTTTTATTTCTCATGTTAAATTTTGCTTAAAAGAACAAAATAAAATTTCGTATCAGTGCAAAAATTTTATGTTTATATATTTTTTTCTTCGTGTCGTTTTACAGGCACACTAAAAACACTGTATTTCTTCACAATAACCCATATATTAAAATGGTAATTACCGTAATCTTTACAAGAACTCTATTAAATTCCAATAATGTACCTTAAAGAGCGACAAATGATGACAAGTTTAAATACATATTTAGTATATGCACAAACAGAAACGTTATTTATGGTTATTTTTGAAATGCCAATTTGAAAGTTAAGTAAAATTTGTCTGTCCCTAGTTAATAAGCTCCAAGAGGTTAGACACAAATGATTAGTACTTTCAATATACCCGTGGCAATTAATAAAGGATAAGAAATCTCGTCAGTCCTCAACTGAAAGTAAGTCTATGTTTTGTATCGATTATTCGCTTAAGAAACATGATTATGGATTTAATTACATCGCACGTTCTGCTGCATTGGGAAAACTAGTTCTATTTTGAAGATCTTGATGTTGTACTTTTGATAAAAATTTTACATTTTTCTTCATATACAGTCAAACTGACTGTCAACCAAAGTGTCTAGATGCATTAGTATGATCATTTTTTAATTACATTGATTGATTTTTATGATCAACTTTAGAGTAAAGTCGTACTGTATACTAATGTGCATTCATTTTAGAAAATTCACTTGTATATCATTGAAAGAGAGGAGAGAGAGAGAGAGAAAAAAAAAGGAAGAGAGAAAGAAAAAGAGACAGAGAAAGTGATAAGGGAGAGAAAAAAGAGGGGAGAAAAAAGGGCCGAGAGAAAGAAAGAGAGCAAGAAACAATTCCCCCCCCCCCTTATTTTACAAAACTTTTAGTGCTTATATCACTCAAGAAATGAATAAATAAAATACACTTTTACATTTGAAATCTTTCCCATAGATTGGTTGATAAGATAATTAGTCCTTATTTTGAAATTACATGAGTGTTATTGCCAACGGATAAATTAATTAATCCACAATCAAGTAATAGGAATGACATCGTAACACTTTGGCACTCCATTTTTCAAATTTTCACACCATGTCACTGAGAGGCATTGGAGGCTTGGTAGATTTAAAGTGTATCAACCCCTTTACATACAGTGTGGGAAATTTTTCCCCAAGCAAGTACCGTTTTTTCCTTCTCAAAGGTTTTAAATAATGAGTTATTTTTTAAGAATTCTTTTCAAAAATAAATTATCATTCCAAGTCATTTATTATGTTACAAAGAGTTTCTTAGTACAATTTTTTATGAAAGAAAGTTTTAAAAAGAGTATATCGCCACATTTTACGTTCTATGTGGTATAATGTACGTGCATCAATCCCTATACTTTTCCTACTAGTACGCTCTTGAACATCTTTTTTATGTTCGATTCGGTTTATTAAGCAAACTATATTGAATTTACGAAATGTTTGCATTTTATATTTCACCCTTCTTTTACATATTTTATAGTTCCTTGGAATTTTTGTTGCATTCGAGTTTTTTTTCTGCTTTTTTTTGTATGTCTTATAGTTTCAACACTGCTTTTTTTGTGTAGTTTGTTTGTTTATTCCTTTTTATACTTCGAAAAGCTTTTCAAAAACTTAAGAAAAGAAGCGCACCATTTTTTGCTATACTGATGTTAGTTCAATATAGTTGCTGCCGAGGTAGTGTTCTAATTTTATATTCCCAATATAAAAAAGTTTAGTATAATTTATTGATGTAAAACTGTAATTGAGTCTTTTAAATAAATAATTAAAACAAAAAAATACTTTTGAAAAGAAATACTTCAGCTTATCAATTAGTGTATTTAGTAAAAAATTATGTTTTAGTTTTTATATAATCAGAGATCATTCAATTTTTAGAGTATTTTTAAAAACCTATCACAAGGATTTTAACCATAGATTTTGGCATAGTGTCATAATAATAACTGACAGTATTTTTATGAATAAGACTTTCCAAAATCTTTCTCTATATACACTCATAGACAAAAAATTAGCACACCAAGAAATAATTGCGGGATCGTAACGAAACGTGGCATGAAGGTGCATGTCGGGGAGATATGCAAATGATTAGAAATGCAGCGTGAATGCGCATTACGTGTAGCCGGTAAATGGCGTTTAAGGCGTCTCAGGGGTGTTAATCACAGATTTTTTCGAATTTTCGAAAAAAATATATGTTGTTTCTCATTTTCTTTTGAACATTTTGATACCAACCACGTGATAGTACTACAAAAACTTTCGAAAGTTATTCAAAAAATTCCAAACAGCAATTTAATAACAGTGTTTAAATGGACACATGCCACGCCTACTTATTCTTGATTTCCGCATACGTTTCAATTTTCTGTTTTTAAAAAGCCTCATGAAATATTTTAAACATTTGGGTGAATGAGAAGGAAGCTTGCAACTCAACACATTCTTTCTAATGTGTTTTCATTCAGTTTTGGTAATGCTAGCACGTTGTTTGAAATAACTTATCGAAATTCAAAACAACGTTGTTTGAAATCGTTTATCGAAATTCAAAACATTATTTATCTAATTTGAAATGGAAAATATACATCGCAGACCTTCAGGTAAACGTCCTAAGAAAAGAAGATTTAGAGGGAACCAATTCATGAAGGGATGTCCTCATACACAAATGTTGCAGAAAGGAGAGATACAGGTAAGTGTGCTTCCAGTAATAAAATCTCAGGAATTCAGACTTCATTAAAGTCAAATCTTGTTAAGGTAAGTGAAAACTTCAAAGGATATCGTATTTTTGATTTTATTTCAACCTTTAGCTTTATTTTGTCAGTATCATGCTGTTTAAAATGTCATAAACCATTAACAATTAATGAAAAGTCCACTCGTGGTTTATGTTCGAATTTTGAAATACATTGTAAAAACTGTGGGAGTGTTTGTACTTTTTCAAGCTGTGAAAACACTGGGAATAAAAATAATGCTCCAGAAAAATTAACAGAAGATCTATTTTAGCAATGAGATGCATAGGCCAAGGCTTGGAGTCATTAAAAATCTTTTGTGCTGTAATGAGTCTTTCTAATCCTGTTGAACAAAAATCATATGATGTTATTAATAATAAACTTTCACTTGTCATGAAGGAAGTCACCGAAGAAAGCATGAAAAGGGCAGCTGTCGAAGAAAATTCTTCGTCACCTGATAACCTTTTAACGGTAAGTGGTGATGGGACCTGGAAAACGAGAGGACATTCATCGTTGATTGGAGTATGTATTGTAATAGGGGCCGAAAGAGGTAAGGTTTTGGATAGGGAAGTGTTGTCCTCATTTTTCAAAGGATGCGACAGTTATAAAGGGGTAAAGTTTAGTATCAAGTACAATAAATGGCAAAGAGCGCATAAGATTTCATGTAGAAAAAATTATTCTGGCTCTGCTGGTAAGATGGAGGTTGACGGGATGTTGAGGATTTTTAATCGATCAAGAAAAGCTTCACAACCTGAAATATTCGAACTACATAGGAGATGGCGACACAAAAACACATTCAATGCCCTTTCTGAAAACAAGCCATACGGCGATGACCATCTTATTCAGGAAATAGAATGTGTAGGCCATGTGCAAAAGAGAATGGGTACAAGACTTAGGAAGCTTAAATTAGTATATGGTAAGAAAAAATTATCTGATGGTAAAACTATAGGCGGTAAAGGTAGGTTAACTGATAGTTTAATTGATAAGCTTGCGCATTACTATGGTAATGCTATTCGATGCAATTCTACTAGTGTAAAGGAAGGAAAGCCATTTGGGCTGTTTGGGGTCATTCTTGCAGCACTGTTGATGAACCGATGCACTGGTTTTGTCCTAATAATCCAAATACATGGTGTAAGTATAATGCTGCAATTAATAATAATTTACAAAAAATTATAAACACAAACCCTCAGTTGCTAAAGCTGTTCGAGATGTAATTAAGCCTGTATTTTCAGACTTATCTCATCCGGAACTCCTGAAGAAATGTTTAAGAGGTAAGACACATAATCCTAATGAAAGTTTAAATTCATTAATCTGGAAATTTTGTCCTAAGACGATTGGTTCTAGTCTTCAGATTGCAGAGATTGCTGCAAATCTAGCAACCAGCATTTTTAATGATGGAAATCAAATTCTTATTACTATTTTACAGAAATTTAGCTGTAAAATTAACAAAAAATGTTTGTGTGTCCCTGGCTGAACGTGACAATCGTCGAATCTTTACGTCAAGAAAGAGAAGCTTAGCATCATCTTTTGAAGCTCGCAGAGCCAAAAAATTTAAAAAGACTAAATTGAGTTGTTTGAGCAACAGGAAGGCATATCTTATATGATCCTGGAGCATTTTAGCATGTAAGTTTTAAAATTTATTTTCTCAAATTCAATTTAAAACTTTAAAGCCTTTTTTCTCAGATTGTGTTTTTTTCACTTACGCGCATTGCGTTTGAAAAACTATCAAACTTTGATGTATAAAACTTTACAGAATTATAAACTCTATCAAAATCTTTAAATCCTAGCTATTTATAGTATTATATATTTTTAATTTTTTAAACAATTTCAAAAATTGAATTTTTTAAAAAAATTTTTAAAAAATGTACTTTTTTATTTTTAAAAATTTTACTTTTTATTCTATTTATATAAAATAGGCTACAATGTAATAAGGATATAATTGACTTTATAAATCAACTTATTGCTAGTAATTAGAATTATTATTGCAGAAAATATCATGTGCGCGTCGTAAAACTTACTATTTGTTTCTTACAAAACTTTTCTTACTTTTATGTGCTTATTTTTAAAATTATGATTATATTTTAGACACTTTATACTTTTTTGAAACTTTATTCCTTTATAAAAAATGTGTAAAAGAATCAAATTATTTCATTTTAACCTTAAAGAATTATTTCTAGTCGAAAATTGTTTATATTTTGTGCTCTCGAAACTTTTTTAACTCCTCTGAGACCACTTAACGTAGTTCTACGTGGAGTATAAAACAGGTAATCAAAGCTTGTTTGAGTGTGCTGAATCATTTACAAAGTAAGAGCTGAAGTAGACATGCCACTATGCTGTTTTCGAAGACAATATGAACAGCTGTCGCAGTTTGAGCGGGAGAGAATCTTCGGCATGATGGAAGATGGGTGGTCGGCAAGGCGAGTAGCTCGTCAATTAGGCCGCTCTGATTGTTTTGCAAGGATGTGTTGGGACCAGTGGATCCGAGAGATGTCATTTACACGAAGACCAGTCTCAGGACGCCCTCGACAGACCAGTCGTCTAGAAGACCGCCACATCGTAAGAAAGGAACGCGTACAGCAAACTGCTTCATCGGCCGTCAACCAAGCACTGGTAGCACCTTCACTAGGGGCCCCTGTGTTTTCTCGAACCATACGAAGGTGTGCCTGGCTGAAGGACATTTGGGATCGCGGCGCCCATTACGTGTGCTGCCCTTGACGCCCACCCATCGATGTTTCCGTTTGGAGTGGTGCCGCGCACGAGGAAACTGGACTGCAGCGGAATGAAACCAGGTCGTCCTTAGCGACGAATCCAGATTCAATCTCAGCAGTGATGACAATCGTGATCGTGTGTGGAGAACCCGTGGTGAATGCCTCAATCCTACCTTTGCTTTACAGCGGCTCACCGCTCAAACAGATGGTGTGATAGTATGGGGTGCCATTGCATACAATACACGGTCACCCCTAGTATTGATCCGTGGCACCATGACCACCCCGCGGCATGTCCATGACATCCTGCAACCACATGTGTTGCCACTCATGCAACGGCTCTCAGGAGCTTCAACAAGACAATGCTGGGCCTCACACGGCAAGAGTGTCACAAGACTGTCTCCACACTGTTACGAACTTTCCTTGGCCTGCCCGATCCCCAGATTTGTGTCTAATCGAGCATATCTGAGATAATTTAGGACGGCGAGTTGGACATCCCACGAGTTTGAACGAACTAGAGGCAAGGTTACAGCACATATGGAACGAAATGTCTCAAGACATCATACAGAACTTGTATGCTTCAATGCCCGATCGTATCGCATCGTGCATTCGCGCTATATATAGAAAGGGTTCAACAGGTTATTAAATCATTTGTTCTTTTGCCTTTTTCTCTGAAACAAATGATTCTTTTTCTTTGATTTTCTAATCATTTACATATATCAAAGTAGTCATTACGTATGTAAAATTTCATTTCATTTTGAAGACCAGTTCTCAGTGAGCTTTTTTTGTTAATGAGTGTATATAAATGGATGTTTGTGTATATGACCTCACTTCACTCTCCAACACCGTTCTACCGATCACTATGAAAATTGACATGTATATGTATTGTTTTGTGGAGAAGGGTTTTGTGCTAACCTCTTTGTTGCAACTCCCAACCAATTGGCACTACAGCATATCAACTTCTGCACCGTTCAATCAATTCCCACGTTGTCAACAGGGTCACCAAAATGATGCCGCCTTGGATCTGCCGCCAACATTTCGCTATGTTTCCATTGAATAGTCATTATAATGTAAGAAAGAGCGTTGTGTGCTTGCGAATATTACAATTTTAACATAAAATAAATACAGCACAAAGTAATACAAACATTTACACTATTTTAAGGTATCCGACTACGTTCGGAACCGTGATTTTTCAAAAGCGTATAAATGGATAATATTTGTCATTTAGTGTCACTTAGATTAGAAAATGTGTATAAAATTGTTTTAAGAATATTATTACAATAAAAAATTATTTAAATACAATATTTTGACAAAAAATAAACATAGAATGAACCATTTTCAAAAAATTCTCCTTTTGTGAAAAATGCTTCTATTATAATAATATTCTTCCTGTATATTTTCCTCAGACCTCTTTACAGAGACTCAACTAGAATTTTTGAAATACATAACTTAGAAGTGGGTTTATCCTTGTTTTACGACAACAGAAAGGGGAGAAATTTGAAGAAAAAAACGCCCATAATTATTTCAATGGGTTGTAACTCTGACAATAATTTGAATTTTTCAAAAAAAAAAAAAAGTTCAGACTCTCTGGAGAAGTCTTTACTTTATATATATAAGTATATATAAAATATCATTATTTTAGAAGCATTTTTTATAAAAGGAGAACATTTTGAAAAAATGTTATTCTAAGTAAATTTTTTGCCAAAACATTGTATTTAAATATTTATTTTTGTCAAACTGTCTTTAAAACAATTTTATACATGTATTCAAATCTGAGTGACACTAAATACCCTGAAAATTATTTATTTATGCGCTGTTTTAAAATCACGGTTCCGAACGTAGTAGGATACCTTAAGCGTTCATTACACAAAACCTGTCGCAATGTTTTACTTTTTTTGAACAGAGATCAACTTAGGAAGGTGTTTTCAAAATTCGATCCACAAGAGAGATACAGGGCGTAAAAGATAAAAAAAAAACCTTTTTAACAGCTATTTAGATCTACAGACTTAAAATTTAATAAATACGGTTTTTTTGTTCAGCTGAGATTTGCCAAAACCTTTTTTTTTGTTTAATTTTCAATTCACATAAAATTAACGCAATAAAAACTTTTTATCCTTCAATCTGTATTGTTTAATTTTTCAATTCACCCGTGCGAAGAAGGAGTATACAAAGTAGTATTATATATATATATATATATATATATATATATATATTCCAATGATAAACAAAGAACTGTATGAAAAAAATGAATTATTTTATTTACTAGTAACCCACACACACACAAAAAGCACATTAATACAATTATTAAATTGACTGAATCTCCTTTCTGGTAAAATTAGGTGTGGACGAATGAGAGAATAAAAGCATCGGAAAACTGCAGAAAGTTTGAAACTCAGAACATAATATTCAATCTTTTGAGCCAGGCGATAAATAGAACATTTTTAAGACTTATCCGTATATGATGAGAAAGTAAATAAATACAAAAAAAACAACAACAAAAAAAAAAACCAGTGGACACAATCTATTTCTCATCAACCGGTTCCGAAGCCTCGAGGAGATCTCGACATCTTTTTTCTGATAGTGTTGAAAGTGTGTTAAGGAGAGTTTTGTAGAGCAAATGAGAGAGAAAACATTGATCCATTTTTGTGTTTGTTTTGGTAAACATTTTCTGGCTACTTGTTTCTGCCAGATACTTTATGACCACGGTAACGGAGTAGTAATGGTTGTTAACTCATGGCCAGCATTTTTAAATTTCAGATTCGAAAAATATAACCTTTAAAGCCCGTTGTGTAGAACGGCTGATACACATTAAATCGGTTCGGGGTTCGAAATCTTCCCATTGACATGATGAAGAAGTTTGGAAAGGGGATGCCAGAGCCTATATGTAGTCCTCGTTACTTGACCGAGGCTCAAAATTACGAGGTTCATTGCCAACAGCTCTCATGTTGCAACACATTACGACGCAAACTAAGATCAATTTAATCTACCAGATAAAAATTGCCCTTGTGACGATTCCCGCCACACAACTGAGAATCAGCTTCTTTGTGGAAATAATCACCACACGTTCAAAGACACCTGTGTAACTTTAAATTATTTCGTAGTACCATCTTGGATCACCTCGGTAACCTTTGACACCACGAAGGACTCTTTTCCGACTAGAAGAATGTAACTGGAAGCTAAAAAGAGATGCTGGCCGCTGATCCCCGAAGCAGAGAGAGGGAGATGATCTGAAACTTTCGATAAGAACGGACCCCGAAGAAAACTCCTCCCTCACAAACCACATTATTTGAACTCTAATAATATTTTAAGTTTGATAGCTTTATTGTATAATCTGTAAATAATAACTGTGACGTAAATAAACTAAATGCTTAAATTAATCGATATCACGCTACCGTTAATTATCTCAAACATCACACCTTACTTACAACTAATAAGATTCCTGGGTTTAAATCATGGTCAGAGACAATCTTAACTCAGAGAGTCTTGAATGGATACGCCACTCTCTCCACATTCATGCCCCCATTTCCCAAATACAGTAATTCTCAAACTGTGGGGCACCCCATAAGGGATGTGATAATCTTATTGAGGAAGGGGGGGGGGGGTCGAGAGCATGTTGAAAATTCGAGAAAATAAAAGATTATTTTAAAAAATTATAACCGTAAAATCCGGCGTATAACGCGCACTTTTAACACAAAAAATAAGATCAAAACTTAAGGGTGCGCGTTATACGCCGGGTATAAAAATGATAGCTTTAAAAATAATAAAAGAGATGAGCATAATTTTTTTTTACTTCTACATGTATTGAAATATACTACTTATATAAAAGTAATGACTTGCCTTATGAACTAAAAGAGTTGTAGTTATAGAAGTATATATACTATTTTTTCAAAAATCTGTGGTGATAATACTTCGAATAAATGACTTCAAAACATAAGAGCAATGTATACTAATATTCCAGATTTCATCGAAAAATAGAGGTGCGCGTTATACGCGGCGAACATACCTAAAAATTAAAAAAATCAGCTTGAAAGTATGGGTGCGCGTTATACACCGGTGCGCGTTATACGCCGGATTTTACGGTAAGTTTCTTCAAGGAAGCAAAACAATTTTGACACAATAAAAAATAAAATACACATTGCATGTTTATTTCAATCTGTTCCAATTTAAAAATCAGAACGGAAAAGTAACATAATACAGTAACTTACTTAAAATATCTCCTACTTAATGTAACATATACAAAATTTAATACTTATCTTGATAATTTGTACGGTTTATAGTTAGGGTCCCCTATTGTAGCTTTAGCGTCAAAGCACATTATTACTGCATTCAACACATTGTTATTGTATGGGGGAGGGGCGAGGAAGATTATGATTGAAAATTGGGTCACAAATACTAAAAGTTCGAGAAGCATTGCCCAAAAATACAATATTGGAAACTAAAATCTTACGACCTACGATAAAATAAGGAAACAAAATGGTTTTAGGTGTGGAGTGAGTTCCGATTTGAGAAACTTAGATATATTTGTTCATTTTACCATCAATAAATTTATATTGGCATACTTAAGTCAAATTTAAAGCTAAATGGAAGATTGCAACTGAACGCAAGAAGAGAATGATGGTCCGATGGGCGTCTGTAATCTTTGATGCATTGTAATGGATGATCCTACTTTTAACCAGACATCAGGTACTCCAATGATCCTGAATTTAGCGAATGGAGGGTGAAATCATGGAGAACATTGCACAAATAGACCTTCTATATTGCGGTGTGTTTTCGGTGGTTCCGGGAGCATTCGACCTGGAAATGTACGGAATGAAGTAGAATTGTTTTCATCGATAGTTCCTTCTTCTAACTGTACCTTGATGTTCAACAAAGACGTCTCTGGAGACACCCAGGACAGCGATTTCATTGTCCCATAACTTCAATCCACCAGAGTGGCGAGTGACTTTTTATTTTTTTTTTTCTAATTTTCTCTATTTTTATTTTTCCATTTCTTAACTTTCTAAACTTAAATTCCTTATTGGAATCCCACACAGGCTAGCACTCTAGACCCCTCCTCTTTGTACAGTTCCAAAGCATCAGTGCAGCCAATAGAGTGCCTACTCACCCAGTGTCATGGACCAATCAAATTAATCCTACTCAGCTAACTTCAGGACATTCCGCCGTAACCCAAGATACGACCCTCACTGTTCCAATAGCCACGCCTCCTTGCCACGATCCAACAACCAATCAGGATAATCTCTCTCAGCCAGGCCCTTCCACATCAGGCCACATTCACAACTTCGATATGGGATGGAGGAACGCTTCGCGTTCCGTTTCCCAGAGACGTCAGCGTCAGCTCAGTTCAACAACCAGGAATGGTATGTGATACCATTGCATTTGATAGTTGGATATATGGTTGTAAGCCGTGGCATTCTTATAGTAAGGTGGTGAGATCCAATGGCAAGTAATGGTGACCAAACAATGATAACTACTCCTGACTTTCCTTTCTACTGATTATATTCGTTTTTATCCAACACTTCTCTGTCAGGCACGATCGCTAGATCTTTCGTCATTGAAGTATATTTGGGATATGCTGAGCAACACTTTCCGACCCGACTTGGATATCGCCCATCTGACTCAGAATTAGAACGTCTTTGGCAAGTAATCCACCAAATTTTCGAGTCAATAACCTGTCGGATAACAGCTTGAATTGGGGACAAAGGAGAGGCAAGGTGTTATTGATTTTTCTGCTTTTGCAACAGTATTTACTAAATAAAACATTAATATATATACTGTTGTTAGACTTTTGCTTTGAATACATGTACATCATACAGACCAATTGTATTCCCTTTCAGATAACTCGTCTTTAGTACCTTTTTTTTAATGAAATAAGAATACACATACATAAGAAAAGTGATTCATTCGCTCATCACGAGATTTCCGGAACTATTAGATCTACAGATTTGAAATTTGGTAAGCATGTTTTTTTGTTGTTGTTATGTAGAGATTCGCTAAGATCGGACTTTGTGAAAATCGATCCTGAAGAATTTTGGGGGTTAAGAATAGTGATAGATAAAAATCCTCGTTTTGAATTATTACACACAAGGACATGAGATTTAGAAAACACGTTTCTTTTGATGAATAAAAATCGACTAAAACAAGTTTTGTCGTAATAGACTCTGGGAGGTTGTAAAAGGTATTTATACTAACTCTATATAAGTTCAAGTCCTTGATTTTTTTAAATCAAGACGTGAAGGCAATAAGAATGTTTTTCAATACAATCGAAAGCTTAATACGTGACTTAGTCATCAATAACTTTAAAAAACTGTATACAGTGATATGACATCATGAAATACCTAGTGAAGCAGGCGAGTAACGGCTAGTATATATATTTATGTCAAAATCTTTGATGATTCCATTATTTACCAATTTATTTGGATACAAAGAGTTTAAATCCTGCCTTCTCAAGCTATTATTATTTTGATTAGCCGAAATTTTAAGATAGGTATTATACCAAAATTTAACAACCATAAATTACTTATATTTAAATGGCATTATATACTTTGCATGCAACCATTCAGTCTAACAAAGATCTCTTTTAAAACAAAGAGATTTATGAATAAATAAAAAAAATCTGTTTTACTTAGCAGTAATTACCAAAGAAGTGCATTAGACCATTTTTACCAATATTCTGTGTTTCTTATAGTAATTACAATGACATTTAGCAGTAATTAGGAATTGTTTAATGCTATTGTAGCATACTAATAAGATTAAATAGTTTAAGGTGAAAAAAATAGCAAATTGTGTTTAAAGTGCTATTTAAAGAGAGTTAATTACATTAGAGAAATAATTAATTCACATTAGAGAGAGAGAAAAACAAATCTGAATTTATCATTCGAATAGAGCAATAAACAATGATAGTTCTTTGAACTCTTATAGCAATTAAAGGAATATTGATTTCATTTGTGTTATTTTTAATTCTTAAAATAAACCCAGATTTTGTTTCTTCATTAATTACTTTTTGAATTCTTGTTACGAATATAATTCTGTTCATAATTTTCCACAAAATCATATTTTTCTATTTTTCTGTTTCTTTGTTTACATGAACGTTGTTTAATTTTTTCCCCTCACAAAACACACTTGTAAATAATAAATAATTTAATATGACTAAAAATCTGGTATTATTCCCATTGTAACTGTAATGTATTTTAGACGCTAAAATGGTGCATTTGGCTTGTTTTTTGGTGATGTTAGTAGATTTCAAATGAGTAAAAGCCGAGTCATCGTATCATCATTTAAATTTTGATAATTGAGATAAACTAGATAATTTGGTACTTATGTGATAGCTCGGGACCAGTGATTTATCGCCAAGTATTAAATGCACACTAGAAATTAATCGCCAAAGAATTTACGAGTAACTGTGTGTGCAAGATATTTTACATCTCTCTCTCTCATTCTAAGGACAGCTAATAAACATTTTCCGATTGAAATAAAATGTGTATAAATTTTCCCAAAAGTCGGTTGAAATTCGATAGCTTGGCAGTTTGTAATCTCTGTATTGTAAGGTTTTTGGTTGTAGTTCAGTTCTAAGTAATCATTCCAATTGCGCGATTGATTCCTAATATCGCGAAACAACCTTTGAGTAATGGGCACCATGCTCGTCGAATGGAACTGAGCTTCCAATTCCTTCCTGGTTTTAGATATCAAGCGATTGAAATAACAGCTCAGATATCATCGGTGTAGTTTATAATCAAGAGATGCATTACCAGAAAATTCCACGTATAGCGTGAATTATTATAGTTAAGACCAAGACGACTGAATTTATTTTATGAGAAATTGCTCGCAATCAATTTCAACAAATGTTGTCAGAGCCAAATTTTCTTAAAATTTATATATTCATGTTTTTATTATTCTTTATTATTATCTATTGCTCAATTCCAATAAAAATATATTTAAAATTAAATTATCAGAAAGGTTATTTATTATTTGAAAGTAATATTTAAATAATAATGGATACTGATGCAATAAAAAGAAGTTTTAGTTATAATAATAACAAAAATTCAAAATTTACTGTTTCTCAATATTAAAGCACAATGTTGGTTCTTCAAAACTTTAATAAAATGCAAAACATGATTCTCATTCTGTTTTGTTATCAGTTGCTTATTATACCTGAAATTAACCGTATAAGCTATCCATATTATTAAAAAAAATTAACTGTACAGTTGAGAAATTTATAAAATTCCGCGAACCATAAGTAATATCATTACATAATATTATCGATTTGCACCTTAAAAACAATTATAAATTTAAAAAAAGTATTTTCCAAGATCTCTTAAGGTATCCGACTACGTTCGGAGCCATGATTTTGCAAAAGCGTATAACTGGATAATATTTATGATATTTAGTGTCACTTAATTGTTTTAAGAATATTATTACAATAAAAAATTATTTAAATACAATATTTGACAAAAAAGGAACATAGAAAGACCCATTTTCAAAATATTCTCCTTTTGGGAAAAATGCTTCTATTATATAATAATATTTTGCCTGTATATAGCTCAGGCTTCTGTGCAGAGGCTCAACTAGAATTTTTCAAATATATAACTTAGAAGTGGGTTTATCTATGTTTTACGACAATAGAGGGGAGAAATTTTAAGAAAAAGACGCCGATAATTATTTCAATTGGTTGTAACTCTGAAAATAATTTGAATTTTTCAAAAAAAAAAAAAGTTTAGACTCTCTGGAGAAGTCTTTACTTTATATAAACACATACACACACACACAAAATATTATTATTTTAGAAGCATTTTTTATAAAAGGAGAACATTTTGAAAACAGGTTATTCTAAGTTACTCTTTTTCCAAAATATTGTATTTAAATAAATTTTTTTTTGTCAAAATGTCCTTAAAACAATTTTATACATGTCTTCTAATCTTAAGTGCCACTAAATATCATCTATTTATGTGCATTTTTAAAATCACGGCTCCGAACGTAGTCCGATACCTTAAGTAGTATATCTCTTACGTTTCTGAAACTGTGTGTTATACTGTTATATGAAAAGAAGCTTAATTTATTTTTATATTTTTCAGTTTTATTTATATATTGCATAACTAATCAAACTTTACTAACATAAGAAATAAAATACCACAATATAAAAATCTTAAGTGATATTTAGAATGAACTTATTCCATGCAGAACAATATTAGATATTTGTGGTAAACTTTTCGAATTTTGTGTATGATAAAAAGCTTTTTTATATTGTGATTGCTTCCGTATTGACAAAAAACAAACAAATCCTAAATATAATTTAAATACATTAAAAGCAATGATTTTTCATAATTTTTAACTTCACAACAACAAAAATGAAAATAATTTGATTTTATAAGGCCTTACTTAAGGTATCCGACTACGTTCGGAACCATGATTTTAAAAAAGCACATAAATGTATAATTTTCATAATATTTAGTGTCACTTAGATTAGAATACATGTATAAAATTGTTTTAAGGACATTATGACAAAATTTTGTTATTTAAATACAATATTTCGGCAAAAAAATGAACTTAGAATAACCTTTTTTCCAAATCTTCTTTTGTAAAAAATGCTTCTATTGTATTAATATTTTGCCTGTATATAGCTCAGACCTCTGTACAGAGGCTCAACTATGACTTTTGAAAAATTCACGTTATTTTCAGAGTTACAACCATTTGAAATAATTATCGGCGTATTTTCTTAAAATTTCTCCCTTCTGTTTTCGTAAAACATGGATAAACCGACTTGCAAGTTATGCGTTTCAAAAATTCTAGTTGAGCCTCTGTACAAAGGTCTGAGCTATATACAGGCAAAATATTAATACAATAGAAGCATTTTTTACAAAAGGAGAACATTTGGAAAAAAGGTTATTCTAAGATAATTTTTTGCCAAAATATTGTATTTAAATAATTTTTTTTGTCATAATGTCTTTAAGACAATTTTATACATGTACATACATGGGACACTAAATATCATGAAAATTATACATTTATGCTCTTTTTTAAAACCATGGTTCCGAACGTAGTCGGATACCTTAAAGGATTTATTTCTAGGAGCTATTTGATTTTAAAAAGATGTTTATTACAAAGAAAAATTTCATTTATAATTTAAACTTGTTTAAAAAGAGGGAATACCAAACAAGCGAAAATAATAGTAAACAGCATTGACGATGTTTTTTTTTATTTACTTATTTATTTTTTTCTGTAGAAAACTCGTAAAGAAAATCTGAACAGAGATAATATATTTCAGAATTTTGATATGCACGTTAAAAAATCAATATCTCTTCCTTAATAGAAAGTATTTATATTTTAACTGAATTCCAATAAAACATGCCTCTAAATCCAATTTTGTTTAGACTTTATCATAACAAAATTGTTATTTAATATTATTATGATCTAAGCGCATATTTTAAATGGCGATATTAAATTCTCTTTTAAAATACGTTTCTACTGGAACTTAAAGTTTATATCAATAACTACTTTATATAATGCTTTACATCATATATTAAATCTGAAATATTAACTTATAGAACAAAATGTTCTTGGAAAAGATTGGAAGTATTTTGTATAAGATGGCTTTATTTACATACATTTTTAATATTAATATTTTATTACATTAAATTTCGGAAGAGAAATGCATATGATAAAAAGTACAATATAATATCCTGTTAAAAATATTTGAATAACTCAATATACAAAGCGAAAATAAAATTTTATATAACCCAGTGAAAATTCTATGAAAGGAAAATATTAGTTTTGAAGCTCTAAATACTAATATTCAACGGCAAAAAGATATAAACACATGCAAAAAAATTAAAAATAATTATGTAATGCTGCATTTTTGTGCTTTTTCACGCTAAAATATATTTTGGCAAGGAATTTATTGGTTGCTCGTTAAAGTCGTTGTTTGAATCTGCATGAAGGATATTAGAGGAATACCCAAGGGAACCTAACTCCTTCAAAAGGGTTTAGAGCTATATATTAACTGAACCTTTAGGAAGCTACTATTCCCCATACTCAGTAGCACACACAAAAATTTTTCAAGGGAGGATCGAGAAAATCCATCATTTTGTTATCATGCTCCAATACGCCGCCCAACATATTCTTTTGATTTTGTCGATTTTCAGGAAGAAAAACAATCCAAAACTAATTTTTGAATAAATAATTAGCATTAATTAATAAAATTAATTATTAATAACAAATACATAACTAAATTTTACGTAATATATATATAGGATTATAACCAATCGAAAATAAAATCAAGGGCTATGGGGTGGTGTCCGGACCCCTAGTACAACCCCCCTTGTGTGCGCCACTGCCCATACTCAACTATTATTATGCAAAAAAGAACTTTATATATTTTTTATTTTTGCACGAGAAGTTTACTGATGAATTTAAGCAAAATTTATTTAACATGAATTGCATAGTTTCTTCCTGCTACATTATTTACAATGTAGGCATATAAAGAACAAAGTTCTTTGAAGAAGTAACACAAAAGTACGTCGTCGATCCAAAACATAATGAACACCTCCATTTTAAAATGAACTTATCTGGATGACGTGGAAGCCGAGAATGGTATTATATGCAGTTGAAGAAGCTAAGCTAAAATTCTTGCACTTACATTTGTAAGGGAGGGGAAAGGCAGTTGGTTTAAGCGAATGTGAAAGAGGACAGATTATAATAGTCCAAAGACTCTGAACGAGTATCTCCAAAACACCATGACACGTAAACTGTTAATGTTTTGCTGTTCTTAGTGTTTATGCAAAGTGGATAAATAGTGGTGAAATCAGAAGTACAAGACATCTAGCTGATAGCCGTCTACGCATCATAAAAAAAGGACGTTGGAAATTGTCCCACTTAGGAAAGCAAAATCGAAGTCAGATAGTGGGTCAATCAGCAGCCCTGCAGGTCCGAGTGCAAATGGAACACAGCACAATGAATGAGACTGCCCAGCAGACTAGGAATGACGATTTGAGATCGATTAATCGAAAAATCGATTTCTCGGGCCAAAAAAAAAATCGCTATGTAGCACTGAATCGATATTTCATCCTAGAAAGTCAACATTCGATTTTTTTCCCTTTTTGGTAAAAACCATACAAAAAGAAGAATTTAAACATGTAACGGTCTCTTACGTCATTACTAGGGTAAACTGAAAGTGTGTTGGACAAGTTCTCGGGGTAATTCAAATATTTTAATGACATAAAATAACACAGTTACAATGGGGACAGACACTTAGACCAGTGCTTCTTAAACTTTCAATATACGTGACCCACTATTCAATCATCATTTCCATCGCGCCCCCTTCCATACAATAACAATTTATTGAATTCAATAATACTATACTTTGACACTAAAGCTACAGTACGACTTTAACCTCATATGTGCCACCGACGTATATAAACGTCTCACTCAGTCAAAGTATTAATTTTCTGGACGTATATATACGTCTTTCCGAAGTATGATATTTTTTGTGCACTGTTATCTATAAGATTATTCCGAAGGCTTTTGAAATACAATAAAAGAGCCTTGACAGTGTTTGCGAAGGTTTGACTTATTTCAGAGGATTTGCTTATTTATTCCTTTTCTCCCTTCCCCTCCCCCAAAGATACATCCATAGGGGCGTCTACGTGGTAAGCGGTGGCATTCAAGAGTGAATCGCGTAACTTTTAATCGGCAGTTAAGGAATTAATTATAAACCGTACAAATTATCAAGATAAGTGTTAATACAAACCCATGGGGTCACTGATAATTATCAAACTTGTTCTTAACTTAGTATTGTTAAATTAATAATAAAATATATATTGTACAGTACTGATACATTTATAAGTGTATTATATCAGTGTAAATGTGTATTTTATTTTTTATTATATCAGAAAGTATATACTTTGTTTTACTTTCAGTAAATTAATTTTTTAAATAATCTGTTGTTTTCAACTTTTCAATATGCTCGCGCCCCCCTCGTAGAGCTATCATGCCCCTCAAGGGGGGCGCGCCTCACAGTTTGAGAAACGCTGACTTAGACACAATATAGAGTAAACATTTAGAGGAAATAAATGAAAATTAGGTAAATTACATAGTCCAGGATTGGACAGCGGGACGGGTAACGCTCACTCACAATCAGTTCTAAACTCTCTCTGACGGTAATGAAATGTTTCGTTCGGTCACACTTCTATTACAAGTACCGCCACCTACATTTCGGTCTTAGAATTAAACCGTGCGTTACAAATACTATTTATCGCAGGCAGTTGTGCACCTGAAGTAGTATGATCCTATACTTTACTAGAACAAGAACAAAAAAACCTCTTATTTATCATCACGTTCACTCAATAGCCATGATCTATATGATATATGAGTATCGTGGGATCATCTGTTCCTTGTGAGCGCCTTTTTTCGATTCCCGGCAACTTAGCAAGTGATGAGCGAAACCACTTGGATCCTAGTAGATTTGAGAGACTGTTGTTTTTAAAAAGTTTAGATACATAGCATTGGGAACTATAAGCTATATAATCTATTTTCAAAACTTTTTTTATGTAACAAATACATTTAGAAAATAAATATCTTCTTTTATACCCGATACTTTGATATGGTAATAAAAATAATTGTAATTGTCGAATTCCCTGAACTAAAAAAATCCCCTGATTTTACTGATAAGAGATCGTTTATTATGGTATTTTTTCTTGTTTTCCATAAAATGGATTTATATTTACATTGTAAATGCAGACTTGAAAAAAAATCAATTTTTTGGAAATCGATCTTTTAGACCTCGAGTTTTTTGTGCATCGATTCATCAGGTTGCGATTCAAATCGATTTGAAAATCGATCTTTTTCGGAAAGAATCGCCATCCCTACAGCAGACGTCCCACTCTTGGGCCTCTGCTGACCAAGCGTCATTGCCTTCTACGCCTAGAGTGGGCTCAGAAACATTGGGACTTGACCATGAATAAGTGAAAGAGAGTTAGTTTTCTGGTTGGATGAAGCACGATTTATCTTTCATTACAGCGATGGTTGTGTCAGAGTGCGCCGTCTTCCATTGTAAAGCAATTTCTCTCTCCATGTTCACAGACTAGTGATGACGGTATTATGCTTTAGAGAACGTTCTCACGAGTATCTCCGGGACCCTTATTTCTAGTAGAAAGGACCGTAAAAAAGCTGTAGACTATCTGAGCATAATTGCGGATCAGTTGCACTCTTATATGGCGTCTGTTTTCCCAACTGGAAATGGTTTTTTTCAGCAGGACAGCGTCAAATTTCAAAAAGTTAGAATTATGTTAGAAGGGTTCGAGGAACATAAAGATGAATTCCGGTTATTATCCTGGCCACTAAACTTGGTGGATTTTAATCTGATAGAGCACATTTGGGTTTTCCTTGAAAAACAGCTCAGAGATCAAATATCTTCATATTGGAATATCTCGACTTTACGCGACCATTGCTTAAATAATTGGTAGAATCAATCTCCAATCATCTACTAAGAGATTATAGTATCCATGCCAAGGCTAGATTGCAACTGTTTTGCAGGCAAAAAGTGGTGCAACGAGTTATTGAGGTGTTCATTTGTTTTTGCTCTTCGGTGTATATGTAAATAATTAAAATAAAAGGGGGAATACAATATATAATGCAAAATATATAGAAAAAGAGCCGAAGCAAAGCACTAAAGAACAAAGGTAATAGATTGATCAGAAAAAAAAAACTGTAAAAAGAACACAGTTTAAAAGAAAACACAAACCAAGAATTAAATTTTAATTACAGAACGGAGCCAATCAGAAAAGAACAAAATTATGTGAACCGTAGGAAAAAATTACATCCATAGCTCCAGTGATTAAAACACGTAAAAAAAAATAATAATTTTGTCTCAGAGATATAACATTGCTATTTTAAAACAAGAAGTTAACTAAGTTAAGATTAGCTAATAATTGAATTGTTAATTATTTAGCTAAACTATGATTTACAGGAATTATCGGTGGATTCAATAAAATAATAACTTTTTGTGAAAGTGCAGTGGAACATGAGTGATCCGCGTCTCCTACAAAACTACACAGTCCTTTGGGGTTGATTTTTAATTGAAACCTGTGTAAATAGTATGGGACCCTAGCTAATCACTGTCACATACGATGTAACGTAAGTCCTATACGTTAGTTAAAAATTGAACAATGTGACTTGGATTAGGGCTAAAACAGTAATATCAGGAGTCGGTCAGTATATTTTGACCCATAAACCGTGTTAGAATTAGAACAGCAACTCTTCCAGTCTTCAGTAAGTTTATTTTTCTAAAAAAGAGACGTCATTGAGAGCGCGCGATGGGCAGATACACGCCCTTCAGCTGAAGTTTCAAGTTTCGCATTCTGCAATGTAGTAAAAATAATTTTCATCGCGTGCTTTGATCACTAAAAAATTGATAAAAATGTCCGTATAAAAAGAGTTTATTTTTTTTAAATTTAAATTGGTAAGATTTATTTGTTAAACTATGAAGGAAAGATATTGAACTATGAAGGAAAGATATTGAAGACAGAATGTCTGTGTAAATACGAATTTTCACATTTTTACATAGTCTCCAACAATATATCTAGTTACCCACCTGAAAAGGTGTTACATGTTTTAAGTCTAAAAAGATCAGCTTTATGAAGCATTCCCCAGAAAAAGATGCACACAATGAAACCAGTTTCAAAATTGATCTTGAATACATCCTTGTACACCTCGCGCTCCCAAGGACCATTCCAAAAAATTAAAAGAAATTAGTCTGTGAATAGAACTGAGAGAGATATTACGTAGCAAAATATTACGATCGATATTGAGTGAATGAACATTTTCAAAATAATTATCAATGTGTTAATTCCACATCAGATATTTAAGATAAATGTTTTTGATTGTTAAGTGAATTGCTGGAATTACTGTACATTAAGGGTGCCAAACTCGTGGCCCACAATGAGCATTTTTGTGGCCTGGCCAGTATATTGGTACAAAATAATATATAATAAAATAACTCTCCCGCGAAATAGGAAAGATAGCAGCAGGGAAGAGATGTCAAGTGTCAGGACGCAAACATTAATTTTTCTTTTATACATGTTTATTATAACGCATTATTCGAAATAAACATACTTTTCTATGAGTATGGATTTTTTTTTGGGGGGGGGGCCCACTTTAAGTTAAACCTTGTTCATTTGGCCCAAGTCATTCTCTGAGTTTGACCCCCTTGCCGTTCAGATAATAAGGCAGTGCTTCTCAAACTTGCAACATTTGCGACCTAATTTTAATCATAATTTTCATCGCACCCCCTTTCGTACGAGAACTATACAATAAAAATGCATTGAATGCAACAATAATGCACTTTGTGATAAATCTACAATGCGACTTTAATCATAAACCGTACACACATAATCAAAAGAAGTATTAAATTTTGTATATAGAGTTTTGTATATGACAAGCCCATGAGAGTGAAAAGTAATTATTAAACTTGTTCTTAACTTAGTATTCAGAGATTAGTTATATCAAATACATTGGGCAGTACTGATACATTTATAAGTATATTATATCAGTGTAAATGTGTATTTTATTTTTTATTATGTCAGAATGTATTTTTTTTTGCTTCCTTTCGATAAATTTTTAATTTTTAAAATCTTTTATTTTCGACATGCTCGTGCTTCCCTCGTTGGGTTACCACGCCCACAAGGGGCACCCCCTTGTTTGAGACAGTTTGAGAAACTATATATTAAGGTATTAGTATCGGTAAAATGTTAGATATCGGCTGGGAGCAGTACGATGAGCTTCAGTTATTTAAAGCAAATAAATAAATTGCATGGATTTCATCCTGATTATTTGTTGAGAAGAGTCCTCTCCCTCGCTCTCTCATTTGCCATAAAATCATAACTATCGTTTGATTTTTTTTTAAAAAAAAAATAGCGTTGATTAAATCAAACCCAACAAAAGCGAATAATTAAAATGGACGTGAATTTCTTTTTTTTTAAATTTGGAAGGAAAATGCAGTTTTTTATAAATATCACTTGTATTTTGCATTTTACTTTTCTTACAGTTCATTCAAAATAACACAATAATCTAAATGTTTCATAAAGGTGGTAGAAATTTCCTTCCCCATATGTTAAGACTGTCACTCACCTTACAGTTATTTTAAATTAGAACGTTTAATATTAAAATTCTTAATCGGTGGTTATTGATTTCGTGTACCTGGTGGATTTTGTGCAAGGATATTACAAAATTTTTCCCCCAGGAATTTGTTTCTTTTCTGCTCCATTTTTGAAAGTACATTTACCACTATTTTAGTAATTCCTTTGTAGTTTTGAAGTGTTAAATTATATGCATAAAAAATGCTTGCTAAAAATCAGAAGAAAAAAATACTGTAAGACAGAAATTTTACTTACTCTTTTGAACGTATTTTATGAGTTTCAAGTAAATCCAATCATTGCATGTCGATTTTAAAAAATAGTGTTAAAAACATCGTAAATTTAATATTAACGAATCATAAATGGTTGCTTGATCCCTTGACAGTTTTTTGAGGCTTATTTTGATTTGACTTTAACTTACGTTGTACTATTCCAGCACAACATGATGATCATTGGTAAAGGGCCTCGTAATTTTGAACCACGGTCAAGTAACGAGAACGACTACAAACTTGAACTTCTCTCTCCTAAATTCCAAACCACATAATTGGGAGAACTTTGAGTCTCGACAAATTTGATGTGTATCAGCTGATCTACTCGACGGGTTTTCAATGGTTCTTGGTTTTGAACCCGCGACTCGAGAACGTCAGACACGAGCTCGCTACCAACATCCCGCGGCAATCGCAACACGAAGGCTATTGGTGATAGTGTTCGCAATATTGGACGACGGTCGATGATTAGAAGGTGAGTTATATTAAGTTCGCTACACGTCATGATTTTGAACCAAGGTCAAGTGACGAGGATGACACCTAAGAAGGAACCAGATTTTCTAGCTTCCATGCCACATCAGCGGGAGGACTTTGAGCTTCGACAGATTTAATGTGCAGAAGCATCCTCTATACAGTGGATCTTCAGTGGAACTGGATTCACACTTATGACACACCAGCCCCTAGTCCAGGGATGGCGAACCTTTTTGAGGCGTGGGTTAAATTTCATTCATATTTTCTTAGTACTAGCGCATGGGATTACTAATGCTTATTTGCACCAGAGTTAAGTTGAAAAATTTTTAACTGAATATTTTTAAAACTAAACAACTTTAAAATTCAATTGGCTTGACGGGTAAAATAGGGCGCTATGGAAGTCTCTTTCTTCAAACATAACCTTACGAAAGTGCCTTTTATCCGAAGAAAGTGCTTTAAATAGGGTTATTTGCTTTGGTTTTCGATTATTTTTCAACAAACAAAATGTGAGCAAAACTATACACTTTATTTGATATTTTGTAAACACTTTTTCTTTTTATTTCAAGTACTGTATACTTCCACACACACATTTTTTCTCTCTCTCCATCTCGTTGTCATTTGTGTAACTTCGGAACTCTAAAGATCAAACTGAAGGTTATAGACAGCATTTAAATTGCTTTTGTTTCATTTTGCTTGAAAAAATGCAAATAGAATATAAACAATCCACACAAATTAGAAAAACTAAATAAACCTGCGTAAACGAATAACTGGTTGCCTAGCAATCGTGGAGGAGTTAAAAGGCTTGTGTGGGTCAGTGTCTGACCCATGGTTCATAGGTTTGCCATCACTTCCCTAGTCCAGGACCTTAACCACTGGAAACCACGATCGACTAGCAGGTGAAACTTGAGCTCAAATTTTACTCTCCAAATAATCACAACAGGCTAACGTCAGATTTTTGAGTTTCAACAGATTTAACGTTCATCATTTTCTCTATACGTGTATGTTTCATGGTACCAAAAATCGAATGCAGAACACGAGTGAGTGAGAGTTATATTAACGCTGCACTATCAAGCAAGTGGCTGCAGTAGCCTAGTGCAGTGTCCCGCAACCTTTTTATCGCGGCGGACCGGTCAACGTTTGATAATTTTACCACGGTCCGCTGAGGGTGGGACATGTTGATTGTTTATATTTTAGATTGTTTTTTGATTTAACAATTTTAATTTTTTGAAGTTATACTTCTTTTGAGGCGTTAGAGAAATAGGATGAGGGTAAATTTTTACGATGCGTGCACACACCGTCACGGATGCGAAAACGCTTTGTCTAGAAATATACAGAACGGGACAGATCAATCCCGACTTCGAAATTCTCAGAAAAATATTTCTCTTCACTTCCCTGAAGAAGGGGACCTCTCGATCTGCAGTCTAATGCCTTCCCCCTACAGTCGAATGCTCTACCACAGGGCTATCCCCCCGCTTCAGCGAAACTTTGCTTTGAGTTCCTTAGGAATGGATACGAAAATGCTTTGTCTAGAAATATGCAGAACGGGACAGATCATTCCCGCCTTCGACCCCCTCTCCATATTATTGGTCCTATTGTCCCTGTGCGGGGGTGTTTAAATTTATTTAAATCGTGATTATCTCAGGTTTGGCTGATCCGATTGACTGAAGGTTAGTATCGTTCACCTCTGCTCGTGACTGCCTTTCGTCCTTTCCCAGCTTGCCCTGCTAAAGATTTTTAGAAAGATTTTAATCTTGTTACGTCAAAGAAGTTTAACTTCTTACGTGCGTACATAAGTACACACACACTTTTTTGTTTTACATTTAAATATGCCTTCAGAATAAAATATAGTTACACCCAAAATGAATAAAAGTGATTTAACGTGGAATATAAAGTGATTTACGTGGGAAGTTCCTCAAATCTGAGAGAAATGCACCACTTTAGATAAAATGGCAATAGTTTAATAGTTTTTTAGGCGGCCCGGCACCATTTGATTCACGGACCGGGGGTTGCGGGTCACTGGCCTAGTGGAAAAGGTCATGGACTGATGGCTGGAGTTTCAGGAGCTTGAGCCTAGTGCCGCTGAAGACCGTCTGCGTAGAGGGGCTAATGTACGTTAAATATGCCGAGGCTCAATGTCTTCAAGTTCGAAGAGAGGGATGTAAGCTCGCCGTCCTCGTCATTTGACCATGGTTCAAAATCACGAGCCTTCGTGCTGCTTTATAGTGCAACCTTAATATTACTCTACTCCTCCTCATGCACTATAAAGCAACTCGGAGGCTATTGGCGTCGGACTTCGCAATTTTGGACAACTAAGGAGGACGATTTCTGAACCAGCACTCCTCTCCTAACTACCACTCCACTCAAGGTACTGCTACGGATAAACGCAATTACCAAAATGGTTGGTAAAAAACACCTTAGCACGTTCGAAGAAACTTAGTTTACTGTTTGTTAGATTTTTTGTTAACAATATTTTACGTTATATTTACTGAGATACCTAAACTGCCTTTCTTGAACAAAGACGTCTCAGACTTGAACAGAATACCAGGCAAGTACAGTGGCATCCTTATCCACAAACGTGTATATTCTATGTCTCATACTTATCTTTAATTCATGTTCGACTGTTACAGAAAGCTGAATTTAAACGATACTTAATAAGTTATTTTCCCCATTTTACAAGTTTGATAGTGACTAAAAATATATAAGATGTTTTGTTTTCTAACATATTGTTCCCTTGATATAAAGCAGGATCTGTTACTATCGATAAACGCAAAAAATTAATGTAAACATATGGGTAGAAAGTATTTTTGTATGTAAAAATTGATCGATAATCAATATCCAAAATCTATATTAAACTCATCTAATTAAAAGAATAAACTTTGTTAAATTTTCAATCGTCATCGAATCTTAAGTTAAGCATAATGCTAATGGCAACGAACTATTTTGTTTACAATATTTTGGCGCTAAGGAACATGGTGATGGAATATCATATAATATATCCAAATAACTCATTTTCAGTTATTTCTTTTCCCGCTTATTTATATTTTATTCGGGAATATGAGAATTCAAACGTATTTTTTTGAGTGTGTGGCTTTATGTTTTGTTTTAACATGTTTATGGAGCCATCAGTGAGGAAAAAGATTCTGTCCGGTAAGTCGAATCATTCGCATTCTATTATATTAATATAATTTGCTCTTGCTTATTATTATACTTCAATGAAAATTATTCTAATCTGTTTTACAATTCATGTCTAATATAGTTTTTATTCTATATTTGAATGTGAACGAACTACTGTAGTTACTGATATATTGGATTACTTGAACACATATTAATTAATGCATAATTTGCACATTATTTTCATACATTTTCTGAAATATTCTGGTTCAAAAATATATGTATTCGTTATTATTCTGAAGTGTGCTATATCAGTATGCCTACGAATACTGATAAATTTAATATGAAACGAAATGTGTTTTTAGAACTATATCAAGTAATTAAAAACTTATTCCTTTATTTTCAAAAAAATATATATGATCAGAAATTGAGAAAATAGAAGAAACGGTGATATATGTAATTTAGCTTTCACAAATATTGAAATAGATGTTTATTTCCAATAGCTATGTTGTCAGATTGTAAAATATTCGAAAAATTATATTACTTAAATTGATGTAATTGATAAAATTGAAGGTTTCAATATTCATCTTAAAAATGTGTGTGACTATTATACAGTATAATCTTTATCACTCAATATCCAATATAGTCCGTGTCACGTACACATGGCTGGCGTTGCTTCAATTGTGTGTTCGAGTCCTGATACTGCTAAAAACACGCCGTATAGAGGGATGTTAAATCCGTGGGCGCCAAAAGTATTCACAATGGTATAGAAGATTAGAGTAAGGTACCACCCCTCAGATTTTGCTCTCGACACTTGACCACGGCCCGAGCTCCATCGCCAACAGCCTCGTGTTGCTATGATGTCAGATGTTAATAAGCAATTTACTCCTTGGATATGTATATATGTGCCTTTGATATTATACCGTTGAACAATAACGTTAATTCAAAAGCGATATACAGTCAATAGGGAAAAATGTTAGTGCTCATATTCGAACACAACGAAACATTTGGCGACATTTTGTAAATTGGCAAAGTCTTGATTTGGCGATATTTGTCAACGATATAATAAATAAGTGTCCTGTCTTTGGTGGGGCTGCGGTAGCCCAGTGGTTAAGGTATCGGATCATGGCAGGCATGCGATGAGTCGAGCCCAGTTTCACTTAAGACCCACCGTGTAGAATAGCGATGCACGCTAAATCTGTCGAGAGCTGAAGCTTCCTCCCGTTGGTGTGGTAGTTAGGAGAGGGAGGTGCCAGCTCAGGTATCGCCCTCGTCACTTGACCATGGTTAAAAATTACGAGGTCCGTCGTCAAAAGCCCTCGTATAGCTGAACATTGCGACGTTAATATTCACTCATTCACTCTGTCCTGTCTTTGGTAAACCAGTTTACCATAACAAATACGCCTCTCAATTTTGACCAAATAATAAAAGACAAGATCCAGACTTGAGTGGGCACCACGTTCTGCCCATCGATAATATTAAGATTTGGGGGGACATCAAACCCCCATATTTAACAAGAATCAATATCACTCTACTAAATGTGTGTGTTTTCGGTATAATCATGTCTCAAACATGCAATTTCTTTTAAAGATCTCCGGTCACGAACACAATGTCAAGATTAGTGGGTTATTCTAGACACATAGACAAATAGCGTTACTGCAATGTTAGCTTTGTGGCCGCGGTAGCCGAGTGGTATTGGTATCGGACCGTGGCTTGCCTTGTCACGAGTTCGAGCCCAGTACCACTAAAGACCCGCCGTATAGGGCAGCGATGCACGTTAAATCTGTCGAGAGCTGAAACGTTTTCCCGTTGGTGTGGTGTGGTAGTTAGGAGAGGGGGGTGCCAGCTCAGGTGTTGTCCACGTCACTTGACCATGGTTCAAAATTACGTGGTCCGTCGCCAAAAGCCCTTGTGTTGCTGAACAGTGCGACGTAAATTTTCAATCAATCAATCAAGCAATGTTAGCTTTGGGCAAATAAACAGGGAAATCACGACAAGTGATCTTGAAATACTTCACGTGGTAGGGATATATTTGAGTCGAATTGTCCGTTTGTCTGAATTTTACTGAAAACCGTCTAATAAGGTGGTTAAATCTATTGCTCGTTAAATGTGTTGGGGCTTAGAGTTGGCTTGTAGAGTCGGTGGTGTAGTGGCTGGGATAATTGATGGGTTGCGTGAGACTTGAGAAATTAAATTATTGCTTTATTAAGACTACAACTATTAATTACAATATGTATATTTGGTCACAAGTTATTCAAACTATTGACTATTTCCATTCTTCAAAATAAGGAGACAAACACAACCTTTCCTTCGAGTGTTTTTTCACTCACTCACTCACCCAAAAAGTGGACAGTTTCTTTACTTTTTGGGTGAGTGAGTGAATATTAACGTCGCACTGTTCAGCTACACGAGGGCTTTTGGCGACGGACCTAGCAATCTTGAACCATAGTCAAGTGATGAGGACGACAACCGAGCTGGCAGCCCCCTCTCCTAACTACCACACCACACAACGGAAGGACGTTTGAGGTTTCGACAGATTTAACGTGCATCGCTCCCTACACGGCGGGTCCTTAGTGGTACTGGACTCGAACTCGTGAAATACCAGCTACGATCCGATACCTAGACCTCTAGGACACCGCGACCACTCGCTGGTGTGGAATCCAGCCGTTCGGCTTCACATGTCCATCGATTTTCGGCGTGCCGTCAGATGAAAAGACCCCGCAATATTTTAAGGGTGTACGTGGGGATATGAACGGAGTAATACTATCTGCATAAAGAAGCTCTTTCAGCTGTAGAGCGGGAAAACGTTACAGTGCTAAAAGTAGGGTATCAGCTCAGGTGTGGATCTTATATTTTGACTCTGGTTTGATATAACATCGTATTGAATGTGGTCTGCGGACCTTGCCTCGATTAAAAATAAATGTCAGAAACTTTCAAAAAACAAGATTTATTTCTTTATTTATTTCTGATCCTGGAGGAATTATTAACATAGCAGTTGTTTAAACGTGGTGTTATTTAAATGAATGTGTCCTCAAAACGTTTATTTGTTCTCTTCTTATTCGCCTTTTAATTACTTATTATTTATATTACGTCGCATATAGAGTATTATTCGTGGCTGACTTTATTTTTGAACCATGGAGGTCGCGGTAGTCTAATGGTTATGGTCGCAAACTCGTAACCGGAGTGTCGCGGGTGCGACTCCTGGTGCCATTGAAGACCCACCGTGTAGAGAAGAGGGGCCTGATGCACGTTAATTTTGTTGAGGCTCAATGTCCTCCCGTTGGTAT
>BMAV01002761.1:83749-96696 GCA_019973955.1 Trichonephila inaurata madagascariensis
TTTTTTTTTTTTTTTTTTTTTTGCAATTCCGTAAATGTCCGTAATTTTGGAGATATTAATCAAATAAGAGAGAGGTCCATTACAAATAAATCAACTTCCATCCACTCAAAAACTGACAAATTTGTAGAGTAGTGCAAAGTGCAACTGAGAATTGTACTGCGTATCGTTGGTTGCCGACCTCTGCTCTGTCATGTAAAAATAAAATTTATTTTGAAAAAAATATTTTTTTATGTGAGTTTTTCTAAAACAGTTCTTAGTTTCCAGACATGCCTCGTACTTAGAAAAGGCTGTGTGCGTGCGGGGGTGGTTATTACTCAGGGGGCCAGTTTCCAAGCCCTTTAAAGTTAATTCGGTTCTGTTGGGCATTGTGCCAACACCCCTCATGTAGCTTCCCACGCAAAGTTAATAAACAAACGGTACTATCGATGTATGCTTTGGGTGGATAGGTTGTGGGGAGTTGGGTACCAACTAAAGTGACCTTGTAACCTTTTCAAATTCAAAATTAGGCGGCTTATTGGCTAAGGCAGTGCATCTCAAACTTTCAATATTTGTTACCCAAATTTCAATCATAATTTTCATCACCCTTCCAGATCCATACAATAACGATGTATTTTGTCAATAATGTATTTCATACTACAGCTATTATAGCGTTTTAATTATAAACCAAACAAATTATGAAGATAAGTATTAAATTTTGTTTATAATTTTATATATGATAAGTCCATGGGATCACTGGTAATTATTGAACTTCTTCTTAACTTAGTATTGTTAAATTAATTATCCAATACAATGTGCAGTACAGATATATTTATAAAAGTGTATTATATCAGTATGCATGTGTATTTTTTTATTATGTCAGAATGTTTTTTTTTTGTTTTTCTTCCTTGGAGTAAATTAATAATTTTTTAAATCTTGTATTTTCAACTTTTTGATATACTTGCGCTCCGACACAGAGGTATCACGCCCCTTTAGAGGGACGCGACCCACACTTTGAGAAACGCTGGGATAAGGTTAGCAGAAATAAACCACCTGAAAATATTCCATAAAAAAATAATCACTGTTCTGCTGTAGTTTAAAAAAATCACTTCTAAAAACGTGTAAAATTCTATGTCTGTTTTATTTTTGTATCGAAATGAACTTCAGCATGTGCGATAATTACGCATGCTTTTTAAAAATAATAATGGGAATATATAATAACTGTATAAAAAGAAAAGATTCCATCGTAAGAATAAAACGAAAATATCCTTCGTGTACACTTATTATTACTGGAAAGTATCAACACACTTTTGGTTTACAAACACTTTCGTATATGATTATGTCGTACATCAACTGATTATTAGACATTCACCAAATTTAGAATTGGGCGATATGCAATATTTTTCGATTAGAATAGCATGAAAAATATATCCTTATTGTTTTTTTTCTTCTTTTTCATAGCTCGAATTTTGCTCGCGATTTTAAAATCACGAGCTATGTTGTATCTTTTATTGTTGCTATGAGAGAATAAGAAGCTATACAACCTATATGTTCCTTTAGTTATTTGTACCCAAAACTTACTTTTCTGAAAATAAAATTAATCAAATAACATCAAGACTAAATTATATATACTTGTATTCATTTCGTACCAATATGTATTAGCACAAAACTATTTTCTGATTCTTCGTATGATTTAACAACATTTCTCATTAAGATATTTCAATATAAAATATTAATGTTAAAGTCAGGTATGTTGTATTTAATTACTTCTAAAGTTTTAAAATAAGTACTTGTTTCTCTGTTCATTTAAACGTTGTTAAACACTTAAATCGGTTCATATATATAGATAGATTATTTTTTAAAAAACTAAATCACTATAAATTTATCCAACCGACTCTTAAGTCTCGTACGTGGCCAGTGAATAGAAGTATCAAATTACGATTTCATTTTGGTTCTGATTGCATTATTTCTCAAAGGTTAACCTTTGGGGATAAGTATGGGAATTATGACCTCAAGTGAGAGATTTCTTTCTTAATATGGAGTAATAGGTAATCATACAATCTTTGGAAAAAACTGGTTTCGCATCTAGAGATTTTCGATCATTCCTCTTGTCACTCAATTCCCTTTTCTTTTCTTTCATTCCTCGAATTTGTTGTACAGCAGGGGTGGAGAGACTTTTCCAGGGTCCTCCATAGCCAGGGACGTAGCTACTGCCGTATCATCCTTATCAATGATACGGGGGCCCCATGCTCTGGTGGCCCCAAAACGCATAATTAAACAATTGCAAAATGTTAAGGATCACTAGCAAGGTCCCCCGAAGTATCTTTGATTCAGGGCCCACTCAAGATTAGCTACGCCACTGTCCATAGACCTTGATTTTTTTTCCGATTGATTATAATCCTATGTATGTAGTATGCAAAATTTAATTAAGTTTTTTTTATTAATATTTTTTATTATTATTTAATGCTGATTATTTAATCAGTAATTTATTTTTTACCGTTTTTTGTTCCCGACAATATACAAAATTAAAAAATATATATATTTTATTCCGTATTGGGGTATGATACGAGAATGGTAGACTTTCGACCCTGAACCCCGGCCCCCCCCCTTGAAAAATTCTTGTGTGCGCCAATGCCCAGTGTCGTAGGAGTGGTGAGTTTAAAAAAGTCTACAATATTTATAATAAATTAATAAAATAAATACATAATATGTACTTACTTAGAGAATTGAAATATAAACAAAATTAATACTTTTAAAACAGCGTTTAAAGCAAAACACAAAATACAAGCATTATAATAATAGCCACTAATACAATAATATTAAATGATGTATTCATTATCAAACAATCCGAAATACGTAAAAAATAAAACGTTTTCATCTTAAGTTAGTTTTCTTTGTTATAGTCAGTAGAAGACTTAGTCTACATACTTCAGCCAATTTTGAATATTTCCGAATATAATTACTAACTGCTAAAATCTTCAGGTGGTCCACCGGTTAATCGCGATCGCCGTAATACCTACCCTGGTTCTACAGGGTGTTCCAACTAAAAGATTACAAACTTCGAGGAGAAGGTATGATATACTTAAAGGACTTGGAATCGCATTTGAATGAGGGGTCGAAAATTCCTTCCCGACTCGGTAAAGCATTGAAAAGGCTTGATCACACAAAACTGATCCTTTCCTTGGATTTCCATTGGATAAGATTGGCAAGGTTCTCACCTCCAAGTTTCCCGAGAGAGTTTTAAAGGAAAAATATGCAAATTTCTCGTTGGAGAAGTTAAATTAGCCGCCAGAAGCACTCTATGCGAAGGAATCCCGCTGAAATGGAAGCATCATTTCGCACGCAGATAGAAAAACTTGTAGGATGTCAGACAACATGAACACGGAGTAAGCAAATATGCTTCTGGCATATGGAACCACTGAATGTAACGAACGTGACGATCAGAGGTAGTAGTCCCAAAGATGAAGTGAATTCTCTCTCCCCCCGTACAATGTTAACATCCCTACACCAGAAATTATGCGACTGTTGTTCTTTCCATAAGGTCACATTTAATCATGATCTAATGACATTTGCGCCTTACAACAAAGTCCATTAGAGAATACTCTAACATGAGGTATTGCCAATGAAAGGGAGATTAAACTCAACAAATTGTGGAGCATTCTGCAGAGCAATGGCATGCATCTAAATCATTAACGGCTCATCTATCGAGTATTAAAAGCCGTTTTTCTCCTATTAGTGTCCTCTCACGATACACTAAGTTCACTTTTCACCCCTCCCCCATTTAGGCAGCCTTTTAGAGCCATTATCGTCACGATTTCACAACCAATAAAGATAATTCCTTCTTCACTTGATTCTCAACTTGCCAAAATAATTTTGTCAAGTTTCTTGCCTTGAAGGCCTGCATGCCCTCCGCCGCTCATCCTATATCCATGCAGCACACATCAACAAGTTAAATCCGTTAATCGTCTATTCCACATTAGAGACTTTTTTGCTAGATACGGGATTGAGAGTTCCTTGTATCTCATTTACCCAAGAAATTTCCGATACTTAGTGTCCTTTAATTTTCCTTTATTACAAAACTAATGAGAAATGAAGCTTCGACACACAATCATGCTAGAAACACGAACACCCATTCGATGCACTCTGTCACGTCATGAAGACATTTCCTTGACCCGGCATTCCGAACGATTCCGTGTCATCTAGGTGTATCCCCCCTACACAAGAAGTTTGTAACACCCTTTAGATGATAAATACACGCTTTTTGCGTAAATTTACGAGCAGTTTGACCAAGTATGGCTCTAGTGTGCCTATAAAATCAACGAACTAACTCAATTACACCGAACATCACAGCGACGGTAATGGTGGTCGTAAATTCATGACCAGGGTTGCTTCTGTCGAGTCATGGATTGGACTTCCTGAGCCATTAAAAAACCCGTTGTGTACTGGAGCTGATATGACAAATTTCTGGAGGCTCAAAGGCATCGTAGCGTGGTGTGGAGGTTTCGGGAGTGGGGTTCAAGTGTCGTCCTGATTACTTAATCCAGGTTCGAAATTACAAGATTCGTTGCCAATAACTTCCGAGTGTAATGTCAATAAACATCCACTCAATCAACAAAGGTAATCTGTGAGAATAAGGCTAGCGTAGACTGTTATAGGTAGAATAGAGGCTTTGTAACAGTTGGGTAGCGAGTTCAGGTTCCGCACTCATGAAGACTATAGTGAAGGATGCTTGGTAAATCTACTGTACTCCATGTCCTCAGATTGATACAAAGTTGATATGAAGAATGTTTTATTAAGCCAAGTATCATTCTTCTAAATTTCAAAGAATTTTTGATCATTTGATTTGATTTAAATAAATTACAAATTTGTTTCAGACTATTCAAAAAAATATCTTTAAGTCAAAAGTGGCCTTGTATGTCTTGGTTTTATCTATTCCTTGTTTAAGACATATAAAAAAAATTAAAATACTTTTTTTTTGGATAAAAAAGCATATTAATGTTTGGTGTCAATGGTTCAATCATCCTTTGTTTTATGGTAATCACTTCTGGTGTGATGGGGTGAAATCTTCTTATTGCATCACTTTGCCCATAACTTGAACAGGTCAACGGTATGGTGATGACTTATAGCCTGTTGCGTTATTTTTCATGAATTATCATCCTCATACAACTAATATTTATCTTGATTACTTCCGTGCTGTTATTACTCTTTCTTGGCCAGTATATTTATCTGTCTTTTTGACAATCGAAGGTATACGATAAATGCAAGTCCACCAGATTCCATCACCTAAATTTGTTTTAGATCAAGAGCAACCACTGATGAATGCCCCTAGCAGATTGTATCGCAAGATAGGACAAGGAAACTTTACCACTATCTATTTCTGACGTATACATGCTAACATCACTATCCTAAGGGTCTTCAAATACTGAATTTAACATTTAATGTGCAATTCTTAGCCATTTATAATCCAGTGGGTTTTCTTCTTAATGTCCTTCTCCTTTTCATTTTTATCCTTCGTATGCATCTTAAGGTATCCGACTACGTTCGGAACCATGATTTTGCAAAAGCGTATAAATGGATAATATTTATGATATTTAGTGTCACTTAGATTAGAAAATGTATATAAAACAGTTTTAAGAATAGTATTACAATAGAAAATGATTTAAGTACAATATTTAGGCTAAAAATTAACTTAGAATAACCATTTTTCAAAATGTTCTCCTTTTGTGAAAAATGCTTCTATTATAATAATATTTTGCCTGTTTATAGCTCTGACCTCTGTACAGAGGCTCAACTAGAATTTTTGAAATATAATTTAGAAGTGGGTTTTATCTATGCTTTACGACAACAGAGGGGAGAAATGTTAAGAAAAAATCGCCGATAATTATTTCAAATGGTTGTAGCTCTGAAAATGTGAATTTTTCAAAAATCACATAGTTGAGCCTCTGTACAGAGGTCTGAGCTATTAACAGGCAAAATATTATTATAATAGAAGCATTTTTCACGAAAGGAGAACATTTTGAAAAAAGGTTATTCTAAGTTAACTTTTAGCCGAAATATATATATTGTATTTAAATACTTCTTTTTGTCAAAATGTCCTTAAAACAATTTTATACATGTATTCTAATCTAAGTGACACTAAATATCATGATATTATCCATTTATGCGCCTTTTCAAAATCACGGTTCCGAACGTAGTCGGATACCTTAACTGAGAGATAATATGAACCTTTTAACTGAAATATAATCTGTTAAATTTAGGGGGGAAATATATATACATTCGGAGAACTAAAAGCAAATTCTCTTTAGGGGTACCTCTCTCAAATTCTCTAAAATACACTTATCTCCAAGGAGAGCGTAAAAATTGTATAACGAAAGTAATGAAAAATAGAACATTCAATCGAATACATAAAAAAAAGTATACAAGTAGGCTTAGTGGTGTTTCGATATTAATTAATGCTAGTTTAAATTATTTTCTAATTTGAAAGCCTGATACATATATTTATGACAACATTGTATGAAATGTCTTATGACCTTTTAAGAATTTTTTTGTTGTTGTTGTTTATCCACTTCAGTTTATTTTCCTCTGAGACAGCAATTCTGAAACTTGTTTTTTCCTTTCTTTCCATCCTCTGTAACGTATTGAGAAAAATGCTGAGTAACGTAGGACTGAAAGGGGAGAGTTAATTTGATTAAGTTATTTATTGTTAAAAGTGTTGTTTACTTGTGAAGGATTAGGATGTGCAAAGTCTGCAGATTTAGGCTTATTCACCATTTAAATTATTGTTGAAGCTTATATATATTTCTCCCTTTTTGTTCCTAGTTATTTCTGTTTCAGTGATGCGGATGCAAACTTTTTCTTTTAATTAGACAGTTGCGATTGCGTTTTTTTTTTTTTTTTTTTTTTAAAATAAATGAAACATTTTGTGTTTAATATATATTTCTGTTTTTAATCTCTTTGTTTCAATCCCTGGATGCTTTTCTTGGAAGTCAATTTGAATGGGTTCCAATGGGTTCATTCGAATTATACGGGTAGGAGGAAATAGAATTTCGGAACATTCCTCAGTTACCAAAACGATTTCTTCTACAAAAAATGATATGAGAGGGAAAGTGAAAAAAAATATTCAATTATTGCTTAGAGAAAGATCTATGACAATTCATTAGAAATAAAAAAGCCAAGATATGATTCAAGCTATATGTACACTGAGTGGCCGAATTATTATGACCACCCCTTCAATATAATACTTGACCACCTTTTACCCAGAATACTTTATGAATTGTTCTTGACATGGAATCCATGAGTTGTTGGTACGAGGAATTTGAAACTACATCCGATGAATTTCACTTTACAGTGCCTTCAGGTTGGACAATATTGGATCCAGCTTCCAAATGCTCCATTCAATCTCATCCCTTCGATTCTGAATAGTTTTGATACATGGTGGTTGCTTAGGCCAATTAAGGAAGGTAAAGTTACTGCCATACTCATTGAACCATCTGGGGACAGTGCCAGCTGTATTAAAACGGGACAGTATCCTGCTGTAATATCCATCTCTGGCAGGGTAACTTATAAATATAAAAGGATGCATTAAAGGGTATTTAGGTGTTATCATACCTAAATACCCTTGGGCATTCAGACGTTCTTCAACACGAATCTAAAGACCCATGCAAAGACAAGAAAACATCCCTTAAACCATTATAATGCCTCCATCACGTTGAAAAGTTTTGACAGTGTAGATGAGGATCGTCCTTTCTTTCTGTTTTTTCCGTATTCGCACCCTGCCATCTATATGCTGTAATTGAAAACGTGATTCATCGAACCAAATGACCTTTTTTCATTCATCTTCAATTCAACCCTTCTGCCCCTTTACGAACTGGAAACGTCTGTTCTTGTTCAAAATTAGCAGTGGAGACTAGAACAGATCGCCGGTTACCATAGACTATTCAGCGTAATGTTCGACGAACAGTTCATTCAGAGACTTAAGCAGTTGTTCTTTGATTAAGATTCCCTGCAATTTGAAGTATGGTTGCTCTTCTGTTGGAGACAACTCTTGTAATTCTCCTTTCCGAACGAACTTTCAGTAGTCCGGGATGACAACAAACCTGAAGTTGAGACTCAGTTGTTTACTTTTTAATCCATTCTGTTAACATTAATTACTGCTGCCCTCGAACACTTAACAAGTGTAGACATTTTGCTGATGATTCCGATGCTTTGAGCTCCTTCAATCATCCCGCTTTCAAACTCTACTAAATTACGTTTTTCCTATTTCTTCACAAGCAGAACACTGGAATTGATGCTTAACTATTCCCGAGCATTCCATATTAATAGCTACCTCACTTTCTTGTGGCAGGTATGCGAAGTTACAGCTGATCTCCATATCAGTGTCAAATGGTCATAATAATTTGTTCCCTCAGTGTATGGTTGTAATATAATTTTACATGTAGATGTATATATATCAAGCTGAAATATGGATGTAAAGACAGTTGAATGCTTCGCCATAATGTAAAAAGGGCGCTGTGATTACTTCACAAATATAACGAAGAGTAGTGATCAGCTAGAATCACAGTGTTCGCTATGAGTTGTAACCGTGTGGGAGATAGCTCCGCTAGAGTTCTCGTTATAAAGAGAGAAAATGTATACAGTTCATTTCTTTTTTTTTCTTTGAGTTATAATTAATTGCAATTAATTTGAGAAATTAGAGCTATGATGGGTCAGAACAGTTATGATACACATATTTAATATTAATTAGAATTAATGTGAAGAAAGTTCATCGATTAAGTTTATTTTACTAAATTCAGCTCGTGGTAGTGTAAGATAGCGCCTGATCTGGGAATGGTAAAAACCTGTTCTATTAATCTATTATTTCAAAAATGTGTTACCACCCTATTTACCGTTTCCAAGTACTGTCCATTTCCTCAAGTAGCATTAATTGTTTTTGTCTTCATCAAATCATTCATCAACCCATTTCGCATGTGTTCATCAGTTTTCTTTTCGTTTGAAAGTTTTCTCAAGTGTTCTTTTCATCTTTCAGCGGATGCATATGTTCCTCTCGCATCGTATGCTGTTCTTTAAGAACCCATTATTTCTGTGATACTGACGTTATTGTTTTATTCGCAATTTTTGTGATATATTTAGCAAATCGTAAATAGGAAGCGCACTTTTTAGTACATGAAGTAATTATTTTTCTGCACGAATTACCTCTTTGACTTAAAGTGACATCAATGACTTCATTTTCCATTGAATTACGTCTTTGACGTTTCCAATAACGTTAAGAACTGTCTCCAGTGGACGACGAGAATCTTACATTGATTTTGTTTTATTTTGAATCCTGTAGGCACTCCCTTTCTTAACAATACAGATAGCAAAAATTATATTGGCAAACTAGAAAAGTAAAAAAGCAGGGTTCAGTATAATAATACTCTCGAATGCAACCTATATATTTGAATTTAATGAAAACTAGAGATAGTTCTTGTATTATGTCTATTAATTAATTTTTTTTTATAATGTTTAGTTATTGTTCATTAACATTATTTATAAAAAGGATTAAATGTTACGTAGCAATAAAATTTAAAAATAAAATATTTCTAAGTAAATAAATGTAATAAGATAAAAATGTTTCTAAGTTTTTACACATCTGTTCAGTTGAGCCGAATCAAATAGTATTTTTCGGACGCTTCAAATTCTATTTCGTTTGCACGTCAAGAGACAAACACTGTGAGATTTAATATTTTCGTTTTAGAATTCGAATTTTTTGTAGCGTCAAATCAAACTAGTAAATTCGAAGTCGCAAAAAGAAAAAAAAAATGGGTTTTGTGTATTACTGCTACTATTCTGGGGATACGTGGCGACTTTTTCTTTGAAAAGAAGGATGTCAATTTACAAAGCTATTTATTGCACGTGTTGCGGATACAGCAATCGCCTTCTCTAGATGACTCATTCTAATCCTAAGCCGAGAAGCAGCCAAACTCTGTTTAATCCATAAACTTAGAATTATCAGCAACTTGACTGTTTATATATAGTCATGCGACGCGATACCTATTCTTTTTCTTTATTTTTTCTGCTCTGATGTCTGTAAATAAATCCTAACACATACTAGCTAGCCATGTTTGTGCTGTTACACATGCATATACCTGGTGATCTGAAAGTCCATTAACATTTGAAAATTCAATTTTTCATGGAATAATGTAAATAGAGAGGTAAAAATTGACACAAATGCTAGACACTACATGGAATTTTACTGGAACCAAAAACTACACTTTTTAACAATCTTCATTACACGAGCGCATAGATGAACCCACTACAGACTCCATTTCTTTCTAAGCTGTTCCAGCAGCAGAAGCACTTGTGTCTGGCTTCCTGCTACAAAGTTGATCATTTAAACCAGGGATGGGCATTAACCCTCCAAGCGGTTGGCACGTAAAATCCTGCCATTCTAGAGATGCTTTTTTTACCTTCAAGTAAGATTCTCAAAAGCGGTTGAGCTGTATTTTTAAAAATAAGAATCTTACTTGAAGGCAAAAAAATACGCCCGGTGCATTTTCGAAGGATCTCTAGAATGGCAAGATTTTACGTGCAGACCACTCAGAGGGTTAAGTTGATTGCGATTGACCGGTGGACCACTAAGGCATCTTGGAGTAACCGCTTTAGCTAAGACCTGAGACGCGCATACTAAAAGAAACATATTGATAGAATATCGACGCCAGCTAGACTGGTGAATTGGCTTTTCTCTACCGATGCGACTGTGTTTACTTAAGCAGATGATTCGATAAATGTGTAAACGACTCAAGTACCTTCATTGGAAGCGCACAACGACGCTTAACACGTTCACTGCCATTGTAGGGGGAAAAGCGATGCCAGCCGTATAAATGAGTTTTTCCCCACATATCGACTGAAGGGAAGAGTATAAATATTGATGATGAGCTCTTCCCTCTTTAGCACGAGCCTGGCTATTTAGACATCATTCCAGAACCCGCGCTTTCACGGGATTGGGTTCCTGTGATGACGTCATGTCTCACGATTGCACGTTACTTGGTGGCGAACAAATTAAGTACAAATGTCGGTTTCAGATTCATCGGTTTACGTATGATCTCTGCACGCTGCCTTAAATACATCCACGCTCCGTTGTTTAGTAGTCGCTCATTGTTGTTCAAGCATTCAGCTTTAAATTTTTCTGCTACTTGTGTTTTTGTTGTAAATATAGTAATCTGTCATATTTTAAAAGAGGAGTACAATGTCGAAAACAAGTGTTAAGAATTGAAAACAACATTTAATGCAGAATGCCTACGCCACCGGGTCGACCGCAACACCTTAAAAACATTGGAAGTAGCCCGCACCGTGGGAAAAGCCTGCCCACCCCTGATGGAAACAATTCGTGGCTTCGTAATCACATTCGTCACAGCTACACTTGTTCCTGGACAATTTACCCGTTGGAATACACTTCTTACGGCAACAGGATGGTAAAGCTGTTGTAACGGATTCTCCAATTTGACAGTGCAGATTTACTCACAATGCCTTTTCTGGTAAAGTCAACATGCTGCAATTGCTGGTGTATATGTTCTTTTTCTGACTACAGCTCTTTTTATATTTGATTTTAATGCAGTGTCACTGACATTTTGCTGTCCAGCACCATCTGTTGACCCTGTTTTACATTATTTTTTTGGTATCAATAAAACCCCATGACATTTCAAGCATATTTGACAGTTTGTATCGCTCAAGCAACATTATTCCGTGAATTGAATTTTAAAATGTTAACGGAATTTTGGGACTCCTGGTATATTAGTAAAACTAAATCTAAGTTTTTAATTATTTTTTTTCAAAATCGCAAGCTTTTATTGGAGTGTTTTGATTCTTTCGAGAATACAAAATTACGCAGCTCTGCTAATAAGTGAGCGTTATCTTTTAAGCCATTTGCCGTTTAGAATTCAAATCCTTGACACTGCTAATTCTGACTTCCAGAAACAGGCGTTTAAACTTATTTCTCGAAGTCAGAATTGGCATTTGTGCCGTAAATCCTCACAAGTTACTCATTCACTCGAATTGCAACTTCATGCCATGCATTTCTGCTTCTGAAGTAATTTTTCTTTTTTTCTTAATCTGAATTTCTAAGTATGAGATTTTAGGATTTAACCCTTAACTTCCCACTGTTGCATTTCTACAACATATGATTTATTTTAATTTAACAGACTCAATATTTTTTTAATTACCTACAAATCACTTATCTGAGAAAAAAGATTACTGCAATGAAATACATGCTAATTTTGTCACTAGATGGAAGTATATTTTTTCCAGAATTCACAACAATTATAAAAAAATCTCTAAAGCCTCAAGAACTGTGTTTTTGCTATAAAAAGAATCCATTATATTTTATGCTTCCTCTTGTTTACTGACGAAATAAATTACCAGATAAGAAATTTAAACATTTTATAATGAATAATAAAATCCTCATATATAAAAAAGTGTTGTAATTTACAACACTACTGCGCAATGTTGCACTTTTGCAACAAACAAAAAAATGACTGAAATTCAATTTAAACAGCTTAATTTTTCTTTGTATATATTTTTCCCCTTTTATTATAACTTGAGAACTAGTTGATATAATTTTTTCATAGAAATTTAAAAAATTGGGAAGTTATGGGTTTAGGTAAAAAAAAGGGAAAATTGATTAGGTAAAAGAAAAAGTAAGTTTTTAGTTACAGAAACACCCACTAAATTCATACGAAAATAGCTAGGCCCTTTGTCGAAACAACGAGCATAGTTTCCGTGAAGCAACGATATCGGTTTACCAGAATTTGGAACATTTCTACACTTTGGTGACTTTGTTTAATGTGGTTGCAATATTATATAAATACCATTAAAATTTTATTGAAATAGCATTTAAATAATTAAAGTCATAAATAAGTGTGTAAATATGTAACTGTATGTATAAATTTCAATTATTTAGTTATCCAATTATTAAATAAGAAAAAGCACATTTAAAA
>BMAV01002761.1:120474-137370 GCA_019973955.1 Trichonephila inaurata madagascariensis
CACAAAATGCGGAAAAATGGCAAATTTTTTTTTTTCTTATGGCTTAAATCGAAAGATGAAATGTGTCTAAGTTCGTATACTTCATTAAATATTTTATTTTTATATACTTAGTAAATTTTAGAAACATATTTTAATCAACAAAAATGTCTTTACCAATTAAAATCGAATTTAGGAAAATTTTTTCCTTCTGAAATTTCTGCACAGTATTTTTTATGATTAAAACATGTGTTTTTCATCATTACTTTAAAAACTTAAACATAAATTTCCATTTATACTGTAAAATACAAGACAAACAAGAAGCAGATTGTCCCAAAGAGAAAAATACCCTAAGTGAATAAAAACTGGAATGATTACAACTCATATTTTTGTATCATGCTGCGTATTTAAAATGTAATGATACTCTGTAAAATAAACAAAATATTTTCTTAAACACGTAAGATGAGTAGTTTATTTAGTATTAAAATACAGTACACAAGTTATTATATTTTATACTTGAAAAAAAAGGACTGGTTGGAAAAACAGAAGTTGTCAGAATAGTAAAACTTAATGTATATATACTATTAAAGTCAAAATATAATTTTAATAATACTACAGTATAAAAAAATTTCTGAATTTTATGATCCCATCAACATTAAACGAAAACGGTCTTCATGTATGATATATGATCCGTGTTTAGTAAGATGTTTAAGAATGAATAGGCTGTTAAATTATTTATGTAAAACTGTCTGGTATGCAGATATATATATATGTAGACTTTAATATTTATTTTTTCCATCGTAAACTCACAATCATCTCTTATACACCATTTAAGTTCATTTATTATTTATTTCACTGATCATGCATTATGTGATGCAGTAGCCAGTAGTAATGCATTGCTGCGTAGTTTATATAGAGATGTTAAATCTAATGTTGTGTATTGATGTTGTATATGTGATGTTTAAAATTTTACTGTGAATGCATCATGAATTTATTGTGCATCTAATCTACGTGTGAGTTATTTGATGTTCCAAAAGCATATGATATTTGTCAAATCATTTCATGTATTTTCGTGTGGAAATAAATATACTGTGATTGTACGTTGTTCGATTCATTGATTTTTTTCCTGTGAATACTGGTATTTTAAAATTATTTCTAGTAAATTTAATTTCATTTTAGAAGATTAATAAGTAAAAGATTAAATAGAAAACACATTTCATGCTTCTTTTACATCAAAATCAAATTTCATTCAATGTACCTGAGTGAGTGAATATTAACGTCTCATTGTTCAGCTACACGAGGGCTTTTGGCGACGGACCACGTAATTTTGAACCATGGTCAAGTGACGTGGAAGACACCTGAGCTGGCACCCCCCTCTCCTAACTACCACACCACACCAACGGGAGGCCGGTTCAGCTCTCGACAGATTTAACGTGCATCGCTGCCCTACACGGCGGGTCTTTAGTGGTACGGGGCTCGAACTCATGACATGCCTGCCATGGTCCGATACCTTAACCACTGGGCTACCGCAGCCCTTCAATGTACCTGAAGGGGGAAAACGATCAACTACTGTGAGAGGAGTTTTGCTTTCATATGCGTCGCATAACATGAGACATATCTTCAGTCTCAGTATTTAAAAGCATTGAATAATGCCTGGTGTTTCAAAAGTCACGCACATCCACATGGTAATCCTTGTTGCTTAAAAACCAAAAGGGTTGATTGAGATTTCTTTCACTAGATGGCAGCACGGACACCATCATAAGAAGTTTTGAAAGTATAAGGCATCAGTTTCGTAATACTTGTCAGTCGTAGTCAGTTGAGCACAACGGGAGGTGCATGATGTTTTCCCAAGAGCAAATAGATATCGTGGAATTTTATTTCGCTATAAATTCTCATTCCCGTGTGATAAATGAGCAGAAATATCTCGGTGAAACAACACCAAATACATCAATGATAACTCTTTTAGTGCAACGGTTACGTGACACAGGATCGGTTGCAGACAGGAAGCGATCGGGTAGAGCGTTCATAATGAAAACGAAAGTGCAGATGTGGAGACCGCTTTACAAAGACAATTGAAAAGACCATCCGTCTACATAAACATCACTATAGAATTCCTATCCTTGCTGAAAGTGATGAAAGATACGCTTGGTTGCAGCAAGATGGCGCAATGTGTCACACGCCACGGGACAGCTTGGAAGTTTTAACTGAATATTTCGATGATCGTGTCATTTCCAAATCACTTTGGCCAACTCGTTTACCGGATTTGTCAATTCAGGATTTTTTTCTTTGAGGATATCTGAAAAATGTTACCTTCGGGAATAATCCCCATACGTTTGATGAACTTAAGAGTAACATTCTTCATGCAATATATCGGACATTAATTCTCACACTCTTCGTAAAGTGTCAATTAATCTGGTAAACATAGTTCAATTGTGTGTCCAAGAAAACGGACATCATTTAAAACATTTACTGTTATTTTACAATGTCTGACATCTGAAAATAAGGATAACCGTTCAACCTTTGTTTTTATCCTGTATTCTGTTAACATAATTCATCTGTCTTTAAAACTCAAACACAAAGGTTGATGTGCGTGACTTTTGAAACACCCGGTATTTTGGTTTAGTAACATGTTTCATTCTTTTGAAAGTGCTTTTTCTTATTTAATAATTGGATAACCAAATAATTGAAATTTATAAATACAGTTACATATTTACACACTTTTTTATGACTTTAATTATTTAAAAATTCTATTTCAATAAAATTTTAATGGTATTTATATAATATTACAACCACATTAGCCAAATTCTGGTAACTCGACATCGTTGCTTTACGGAAACTATGCTCGTTGTTTCGACAAAGGGCATAGCTATTTTCGTATGAATTTGGTGGGTGTTTCTGTAACTAAAAACTTACTTTTTCTTTTACCTAATAAATTTTTCCCCTTTTACCTTAACCCTTAAGTTCCCAATTTTTTAAATTTCTATGAAAAAATTATATCAGCTAGTTCTCAAGTATTAATAAAAGAGAAAAATATATATAAAAAATTAAGCTGTTTTAAATTGAATTTCAGTCATTTTTTGTTTGTTTGTTGCAGAAGTGCAACATGGCGCAGCAGTGTTGTAAATTACAAAACTTTTTGTTATATGAGGATTTTATTATTCATTATAAAATGTTTAAATTTCTTACATGGTAATTTATTTCGTCAGTAAACAAGAGGAAGATTAAAATATAATGGGTTCTTTTTACAGCAAAAACAGAGTTCTTGAGGCATCAGAGATTTTTATAATTTTGGATTTCTGGAAAAAATGTACTTCCCTCTAGTGACAAAATTAGCATGTATTTCGTTGCAGTAATCTTTTTTCTTAGATAAGTGATTTGTAGGTAATTAAAAATATTGAGTCTGTTAAATTAAAATAAATCTTATGTTGCAGAAGTGCAACAGTGGGAAGTAAGGGTTAAATTCTAAAATGTCATATTTAGAAATTCAGATTAAGAAAAAAAGAAAATTCGTTAAAATTACTTCAGAAGCAGAAATGCATGGCATGAAGTTGCAATTCGAGTGAATGAGTAACTTGTGAGGATTTACGGTACAAATGCCAATTCTGACTTCGAGAAATAGGTTTAAACGCCTGTTTCTGGAAGTCAGAATTGGCAGTGTCAAAGCTTAGAGTTCTAAACGGCAAATGGCTCAAAAGATAACGCTCACTTATTAGCAGAGCTGTGTAATTTTGTATTCTTAAAAGAATCAACTCTCCAATAAAAGCTTGCGATTTTGAAAAAAATAATTAAAAACTTAGATTTAGTTTTACTTATACCAGGTGTCCCAAAAGTCCGTTAACATTTTAAAATTCAATTCACGGAATAATGTTGCTAGAGAGATAAAAATTGTCAAATATGCTTGGAATGTCATGGGGTTTTATTGATAGCAAAAAATAATGTAAAACATGGTCAACAGATGGTGCTGGACAGAAAAACGTCAGTGACACTGCATGAAAATCATATATAAAATGAGCTGTAGTCAGAAAAGGAACATATTGGCCAGCAATTGCAGCATGTCGACTTTACCAGAAAAAGCATTGTGAGTAAAGTTGCACTATCAAATTGGAGAATCTGTTACAGCATCTATACCATCCTGTCGCCGTAAGAAGTGTATTCGAACGGTTAATTGTCCATTGACAAGTGTAGCTGTGACGAATATGATTACGAAGCCACGAATTGCTTAGATCAGGGGTGGGCAGGCTTTTCCAAGGTGCGGGCTACTTCCAATGTTTTTAAGGTGTTGCGGTCGACCCGGTGGCGTAGGCGTGGGCATACTGTATTAAAATGTTATGTTTTCATTTCTTAACACTTGTTTTCGACATTGTACTCCTCTTTTAAAATATGACAGATTACTATTTTTACAACAAAAATACAAGTAGCACAAAAATTTAAAGTTCAATGCTTGAACAACAATGAGCGACTACTAGACAACGAAGCGTGGATGTATTTAATGCAGCGTGCACAGATCATACGTGAACAGATGAATCTGTGAAACCGACATATGTACTTAATTTATTCACCGCCGAGTCCCGTGCAATCATGAGACATGACATCAACACAGGAACCCAATCCCGTGAAAGCGCGTGTTCTGGGATTATGTCTAAATAGCCAGGCTCGTGCTATGGCGGGAAGAGCTGATCATCAATATTCTTATTCTTCCCTTCAGTCGATATGTGGGGAAAAACTCATTTATACGGCATCACTTAATCGCTTTTTCCCCTACGATGGCAGTGAATGTGTTAAGCGTCGTTGTGCGCTTCCAATGAAGGTACATGAGTCTTTAATACATTTATCGTATCTGTGCTTATAAGTCAGCGTTTCTCAAACTGTGCGGCGCGCCCCTTTGGGGGGAGGCGTGATAACTATACAAGGGGGCGCGCGCATATTGAAAAGTCGAAAAAAAGAGATTTTTAAAAAAATTACTAATTTACTGAAAGTAAACAAACAAAAAATACATTCTGACATAATGAAAAATAGAATACACATTTACACTGATATAATACACTTATAAAAGTATCAGTACTGCATAATGTAGTTCATAATTAATTTAACAATACTAAATTAAGAACAAGTAGATAATTACCAGTGATCCCATGGTTGTGTCATATATAAAACTATATACAAAAATTAATACTTATCTTGATAATTTGTGCGGTTTATAATGAATCCCTTAACTGCCAATTAAAAGTTATACGATTCGCTCCCCAACGCCACCGTTTTCTAAGTAGGCGTGCTTATAGCATATTGGGGAGGGTGGGGAAATAAAAATAAGCAAATCCTCTGAAATAAGTACATCCTTCGCAAACACTGTCCTTTTATTGTATTCCAAAGCCTGCGGAATATTAGAAGTGCACAGAAGATATCGCACATTTGACAGACGTATATATACGTCCGGAGAAAAGAACGATTTAGCTGAGTGAGACGTTTGTATGTGCGGGTGGAATTTAAGAGGTTTAAATCTATTGTAGATTTAGCATCAAAGTATTGTATTATTGAATATAATAAATTGGTATTGTATGGAGGGTGGCGTGATGAAAATTATGTTTGAATATTGGGTCGCAAGTATTGAAAGTTTGAGAACCACTGGATTAAGTAAACACAGTCGCATCGTTAGTAAAAAGCCAATTCACCAGTCTAGCTGGCGTCGATATTCTATCAATATGTTTCTTTTAGTATGCGCGTCTCAGGTCTTAATAAAAGCGGTTACTCCAAGATGACTTAGCGGTCCACCGGTCAATCGCAATCAATTTAATGCCCATCCCTGGCTTAGATGATCGACTCTGTAGCAGGAAGCCAGACACAAGTGCTTCTGCTGCTGGAATAGTTTAGGAAGAATTGGAGTCTTTAGCGGGTTCATCTATGCGCTCGTGTAATGACGATTGTTAAAGAGTGTAGTTTTTGGTTCCAGTAAAATTCCATGTAATGTCTAGCATTTGTGTCAGTTTTTACCTCTCTATCTACATTATTCCATGAAAAATTGAATTTTCAAATGTTAATGGACTTCGGATCACCAGGTATATGCATGTGTAACAGTGCAAACATGGCTAGCTAGTATGTGTTAGGATTTATTTACGGACATCATAGTGTAGAAAAAATGAAGAAAAATAATAGGTATCGCATCGCATGACTATATAAAAACAGTCTAGTTGCTGATAATTCTAAGATTATGGATTAAACAGAGTTTGGCTGCTTCTCTGCTTAGGATTATGAGTCCGCTAGAGAAGGCGATTGCTGTATCCGCAACACATGCAATAAATAGCTTTGTAAATTGACATCCTTCTTTTCAAAGAAAAAGTCGCCATCTTTCCCCAAAATGACAGCAGTAATACACAAAACCCATTTATTTTTCTTTTTGCGACTTCGAATTTACTAGTTTGACTTGTCGCTGCAAAAAAATTCGAATTCTAAATCAAAATTAAATCAAAATTATTAAATCTCATAGTGTTTGCCTCTTGACGTGCAAACGAAATAGAATTTGAAGCTTCCAAAAAATACTATTCGATTCGGCTCAACTGAACAGATGTGTGAAAACTTAGAAACATTTTTATTTTATTACATTTATTTACTTAGAAATATTTTATTTTGAAATTTCATGGCTACGTAGCATTTAATCATTTTGATAAATAATATTAATGAACAATAACTAAACAACATTATAAAAAAGTAAATTAATAGACATAATACAATAACTATCCCTAGTTTTTTATTAAATTCAAATATATAGGCTGCATTTGAGATCATTATTATACTGAACTCTGCTTTTTTACTTTTCTAGTTTGCCAATATAATTTTTGTTATCCGTATTGTTAAGAAAAAGGGAGTACCTACAGCATTCAAAATAAAACAAAATCAATGCAAGATTTTCGTCGTCTCCACTGGAGACAGTTCTTAACGTTATTGGAAATGTCAAAAACGTTATTCAATGGTAAATGAAGTAACTGATGTCACTTTAAGTCAAAGGGGTAATTCGTGCAGAAAAATAATTATTTCAAATTCTAAAAGGTGCGCGTCCTATTTACGATTTGTTAAATATATCACAAAAATTGCGAATAAAACAATAACGTCGGTATGAGAGAAATAATGGGTTCTTAAAGAACAGCATACGATACGATAGGAACATATGCATCCGCTGAAAGATGAAAATAACATTTGAGAAATTTTTCAAACGAAAAGAAGACTGATGAACACATGCGAAATGGGTTGATGAATGATTTGATGAAGACAAAAACAATTAATGCTACTTGAGAAAATATGAACAGTACTTGGAAAAGGCAAATAGGGTGGTAATACATTTCTGAAATAATAGATTAAAAGAACCGGTTTTTACCATTCCCAGATCATCCGCTATCTTACACTACCACGAGAGAAATTTAGTAAAATCAACTTAATCAATGAACTTTCTTCACATTAGTTCTAATTAATATTAAATATGTATATCATAACGGTTTTGACCCATCATAGCTCTAATTTCTCAAATTAATTGCAATTACTTGCAATTTGGAGCTATCTCCCACACGGTTACAACTCAGAGCGAACACTGATTCTAGCTGATCACTACTCTTCGTTATATTTGTGAAGTAATCACAGCGCGCCCTTTTTACATTGTGGCGAAGCATTCAACAACTGTCTTTACATCCATATTTCAGCTTGATATATATACATCTACATGTAAAATTATATTACAACCATACACTGAGGGAACAAATTATTATGACCATTTGACACTGATATGGAGATCAGCTATAACTTCGCATACCTGCCACAAGAAGGTGAGGTAGCTATTAATATGGAATGCGCGGGAATAGTTAAGCATCAGTTCTGCTTGTGAAGAAATAGGAAAAACGTAATTTAGTAGAGTTTGAAAACGGGATGATTGAAGGAGCTCGAAGCATTGGAATCATCAGCAAAATATCTGCACTTGTGAAGTGGCAGCAGTAATTAATGTTAACACAAAATGGATTTAAAAGTAAACAACCGGGTCTCAACTTCAGGTTTGTTGTCATCCCGGGCTACTGAAAGTTCGTTCGGAAAGGAGAATTACAAGCGTTGTGTCTCCAACAGAAGAGCAACCATACTTCAAATCGCAGGGAATCTTAATCGAAGAACAACTGCTTAGGTCTCTGAATGAACTGTTCGTCGAACATTACGCTGTACACAGTCTGTGGTAGCCGGCGATCTGTTCTAAAGCCTCCACTGCTAACCTTGAACAATAACAGACGTTTTCAGTTCGTAAAGGGGCACAAGGATTGAACTGAAGATAAATGAAAAAGGGTCGTTTGGTTCGATGAATCACGTTTTCAATTACAGCATATAGATGACAGGGTGCAAATATGGAGAAAACAGAAAGAAAGTACGATCCTCATCTACACTGCCAAAACTTTTCAAGCTGATGGAGGCAATATAATGGTTTAAGGGATGTTTTCCTGTCTTTGCATTGGTCTTTAGATTCGTGTTGCAGAACGTCTGAATGCCCAAGGGTATTTAGGTATGATAACATCTAAATACCCTTTAATGCATCCTTTTATATTTATAAGTTACCCTGCCAGAGATGGGTATTCCAGCAGAAAAATGTCCCCTTTTTATACAGCTGGCACTGTCCCCAGATGGTTCAATGAGTACGGCAGTAACTTTACCTTGCTTAATTGGCCTGCACAGCCACCATATATCAAAGCTATTCGGAATCGGAGGGATGAGATTGAATGGAGCATTTGGAAGCTGGATCCAGTATCGTCCAATCTGAAGGCACTGTAAAGTGAAACTCATCGGATGTAGTTTCAAATTCCTCGTACCAACAACTCATAGATTCCATGTCAAGAACAATCCATAAAGTATTCAGGGCAAAAGATGGTCAAGTATTATATTGAAGGGGTGGTCATAATAATTCGGCCACTCAGTTTACATATAGCTTGAATTATATCTTGGCTTTTTTTTATTTCTAATGAATTGTCATAGATCTTTCTCTAAGCAATAGTTGAATCTTTTTTCACTTTCCCTCTCATATCATTTGTTTGTAGAAGAAATCGTTGAGGTAACTTAGGTATGTTCCGAAATTCTTTTTCCTCCCACCCATATAATTCGATTGAACCCATTGGAACCCATTCAAATTGACTTCCAAGAAAAGCATCCAGGAATTGAAACAAAGAGATTAAAAACAGAAATATATATTAAACACGCAAAGGTTCATTTATTTTAACAAAAAAACGCAATCGCAACTATCTAATTAAAAGAAAAAGTTAGCATCCGCATCACGGAAACAGAAATAACTAGGAACAAAAAAAGGAAGAAATATGTATAAATTTCAGCAATAATTTAAATGGTGAATAAGCCTAAATCTGCAGACTTTGCACATCCTAATCCTTCACAAGTAAACAACACTTTCTCTTCAACGCAACCACCAAAGCTCAACCTCGCATTTGATTTCTATGTAATGTATTACAGCAATATATAATATTAGGGTCCTAATCAATTGCCAAATTTCTGTTCTTGTTCCAAATCCCTATATTGTTTAATAATTTGTAATAGTATCTATTATATATATGTAAATTTGGTCAATAATAGCTGCACAAGTTTAACAATAAATACCTTAATCAAATTAACTCTCCCCTTTTAGTCATACTTTACTCAACATTTTTCTCAATAAGTTACAGAGGAAGAAAAGAAGGGAAAAACAAGTTTCAGAATTACTGTCTCAGGGGAAAATAAACTGAAGTGGATAAACAAAAAAAAAGCTTAAAAGGTCATAAGACATTTCATGCAATGTTGTCATAAATATATGTATCAGGCTTTCAAACTAGAAAATAATTTAAACTAGCATTAATTAATATCGAAACACCACTAAGCCTACTTATATACTTTATTAATTTACTCCAAGGAAGCAAAACAAAAAAATTCTGACATAATAAAAATAAAATACACATTCATACTGATATAATACACTTCTAAAAGTGTATCTGTACTGCACACTGTATTGGATAATTAATTTAACAATACTAAGTTAAGAAGAAGTTCAATAATCACCAGTGATCCCATGGACTTGTCATATATAAAATTATAAACGAAATTTAATACTTATCTTGATAATTTGTTTGGTTTATAATTAAAACGCTATAATAGCTGTAGTATGAAATACATTATTGACAAAATACATTGTTATTGTGTGGAGCGGGGAGGGTGATGAAAATTATGATTGAAAATTGGGTAACAAATATTGAAAGTTTGAGATGCACTGCCTTATCCAATAAGCCGCCTAATTTTGAATTTGAAAAGGTTACAAGGTCACTTTAGTTGGTACCCAACTCCCCACAACCTATCCACCCAAAGCATACATCGATAGTACCGTTTGTTTATTAACTTTGCGTGGGAAGCTACATGAGGGGTGTTGGCACAATGCCCAACAGAACCGAATTAACTTTAAAGGGCTTGGAAACTGGCCCCCTGAGTAATAACCACCCCCGCACGTACACAGCCTTTTTTAAGTACGAAGCATGTCTGGAAACTTAAGAACTGTTTTAGAAAAACTCACACACATAAAAAATCTTTTTTCCAAAATAAAACTTATTTTTACATGACAGAGCAGGGGTCGGCAACCAGCGGCACGCGGTACAATTCTCAGTGGCACTATGCACTACTCTACAAATTTGTCAGTTTTTGAGTGGATAGAAGTTGATTAATATATTGATAAATATATATCTCCAGAATTATGGACATTTACGGAATTGCAAAAAAAAAAAATCTGAAATATTACGTGGTAGGTAAAGTTGCAGCTATTTTGTAAATTATTGAATGTCATTACCGGAGAGATTTAGTTGTTAGAAAAGAGTTAAAATTGCAAATTCTCTGCTTTTCGCTTTTGGTTCTACATATTTAAGCAAAAAATATTTCCTCAAATGAAAAATATTTCTGAGTCCGCAAAGAAATTGTTTTACAACTGAAGTCTCATAATCGTGTCAAATTGAAAGTCGCAAATTAAAACCCTGATTTTGCGATATGAAAGTAGAGCGGTGCAAGCACTTGGTTAGCAACATTAAAATTTTTATTTAACTGTACTGAAGGGAAATACATTCACTATTTCTTACTTCAAAATATGTTTAAAAATACATAATGTATGTACAATTTAGAGTTTTTTTTTTTTTTTGAAGAAATAGTTATATTTTATGTTGTTTATTTTTGTTAAGAAATATTTTTAATTGATGCAAAATTAAAATATATAATAAAACTGTAAATCTCTATATTACTGACCACTATTCTCTAACTCTGCGTGCATTATCGCGGGGATAGAATTGTTTCAGAAATGTCCTACTGTGTGTCATTCTGAATCACATTGGTAGATTGGTTTGGCACGCCACAGCTACAAGTTTGCCGACGCCTGTTATAGAGATTGTCAGAAACTACACTCATGGACAAAAAAATTAGCACACCAAGAAATAATTGCGGGATCGTAACGAAACTTGTCATGAAGGTACATGTCGGGCAGATATGCAAATTATTAGAAATGCAGCGTGAATGCGCATTAAGTATAGAAGGTAGAAGGCGGTAGAAGACGTTTAACATCGTTTTCCGTGGAGTATAAAATAGGTAACCAAAGCTTGTTTGAGTGTGATGAATCGTTTACAAAGAAAGAGCTGAGGTCGACATGCCTTTACGCCGTTTTCGAAGACAATATGAGCAGATGTCGCAGTTTGAGAGGGAGAGAATCATCGGCATGATGGAAGCTGGGTGGTCGGCAAGGCGAGTAGCTCGTTAAAACCGCCGCTCTGATTGTTTTGCAAGGACGTGTTGGAACCAGTGGATCCGAGAGTTGTCAATTACACGAAGCCCTGACTCAGGACGCCCTCGACTAACCAGTCGTCGAGAAAACAACCACATCGTAAGAAATGAACGCGTACAGCCAACTGCTTCATCGGCCGCCATCCAGGCACAGGTAGCACCTTCAACTAGGGGCCCATGTGCCTTCTCGAGCCATACGAAGGTGCCTGGTGGAAGGACATTTGGGATCGCAGCGCCCATTACGTGTGCTGCCCTTGACGCCCACCCATCGACGCCTCCGTTTGGAGTGATGTCACGCACGAGGAAACTGGAAAGCAGCGGAATGGAACCAGGTCGTCTTTAGCGACGAATGCAGATTCAATCTCAGCAGTGATGACAATCGTGTTCGTGTTTGGAGACCCCGTGGTGAACGCCTCGACCTTGCCTTTGTATTCCAGCGGCACACCGCTCAAAAAGAAGGTGCGATGGTATGGAGTGCCATTGCCTACAATACACGGTCACCTCTAGCATTGATCAGTGGCACCATGACAGCCCAGCGATATGTCCACTACATCCTGCAAACACATGTGTTGCCACTCATGCAACGGCACCCAGGAACCAGTTTTCAGCAAGACAATGCTCAGCCTCACATGGCAAGAGTATCACAAGACTATATCCACACTGTTACTACCGTGGCCTGCCCGATCCCCAGATTTGTCTCCAATGAAACATATTTGAGATCATTTGGGACGGTGAGTTGGGAATCTCAAGAGTTAGAGCGAACAAGAGAGCAACTATGAAACGAAATGTTTCAAGGCATCATACAGAACTTGTATGCCTCAATGCCCTATCGTATCGCATCGTACATTCGCGTTAGAGAGGTTTCAACAGGGTATTAAATCCTCCGTTCTTTTGCCTTTTTTCCCTGAAATAAACGATCCTTTTTCTTTGATTTTCTAATCATTTACTAATATCAAAGTAATCATTACGTATGTAAAATTTCGTTTCATTTTGACGACTCTTTCTTGGTGCGCTAATTTTCTTGTCCATGATTGTATTTTTTTTGCAAAGTCACCACCATTGTTCAGGTATTTTTTACATCGGGAAACCAACTTGCCTTTTCCCTCTTTAAAAAAAGATGCCACCAGTGAACAGTTTTTGAAATTTGTGGAAACTCATTACAGAGCATTCTTATTGTGAACCATTAGTTTTTTCATGAATTCTCTCATTCACTTTTTCAACCAAACCATCATTGACAACAACAAAAAATCACTTAATCCGTGCTTCTTCATGAATTTTGGTTCGTTCTTCACTGGATCGTCGAGCCCACTTTCTCACCAATTCATCATTCATTACAGTTTCACCATAAATTTCTGCAAGTTGACAATGAATTTCAACTTAACATTTGAACTGGTTCAAAAACCGAATTACGGAACACATTTCACAGGCAATGGAGCCAGCAATCATCTTAAACATTTTGAACGTTCACTATCACACTTCTTCATAAGCTCAACAGCCTTTTAAATAACAAGGCTGACTCTCTGATACTCCTCTTGTTGAACCTTTTCGTCTCGATAGCCTTTCATCGGTTGATTCTCATTAGTTTGAGGTCCTTTTCAACATCATCAAACCATCGTGTACACTATCACATCATCATGTATAAAAAAAAAGTTATATGAAAAAAAAAATTTAAGTCAATTCCTACTTAGATCAACAAAGAAAAATTTTATTTTAGCTACTTTTTATTCAACAGTTACAATTAATAAAAATATGTATATACATAGGACAGAATAACAATATTTAGTGGTAATTAATTTTTATTCATTATCATTAAAGTATCGTATGGTCATCCAAAACATTCGTGTGTATAAAATTTCAGTTCAACTGAATGCTTTAAAACGTGAGAAGAAAACCTTTTCAAGTTTTGACACAAGTCGCCAAAAATGATGCCAATGTGGCTGTGTTTTTGTACTTTTTAAATAATTAGATTTAATCAATTAATTTTTATTAATTATAATTAAATTATTGTATTGTCATCCGAAATAATCATGTATATAAAACTTCAGCTCAATTGACTGCTTTAAAATGTATTTTATTAATGATTTAAAATTCCACCAAGATAAATAAATATATAGAGATTTTGAGCTAATAGTAGGAATTGAAGATCAACATAATCCGGCTGTGATAGCGTCACTGGACTGACAACAAACCAAAAATACGCGAGAGAAAGTTTTGATCTGCAGAACTACCACTGCGGTAAGGGTGGAACAATACAGTTCTTAGTTTCTGGACACGCTTCGTAAAAATCATTTTTTACTAGGAAAAGGCAAGTTTTAATGGAACGCCTTTTCCTAGTAAAAAAATGACAACAGGAAAAACACATTTTAAAAATGCAAAGGTAGGAAAAAGGTACGAAGCAAGAGGGCTATTGGTAACGGACCTCGTAAATTTGAATCAAGGTATAATGATGTGAGAGACATATTTACATGCATAACCCTTCCACAGGGCAGAATTTTTAATAGGAGAAGGACTTGAACTCATGCCTCGATAGATACAATGCTGGCTAGGAGTTCGCGACCATGGTCTTAAAACTATTCGAAATGTTATTCTACAGACAGAAACTCGTTTTATCACATTCTAACGTAGTTCCACAACAGAGAAGTTCATTCTAAATTGTTACACATTCATTCTGGAAATAAATCGTTTACATTTATGTAATGTGTTTTACCTGTAACAATCCGATAGCTTTATAATACTAATTGCAAAGCAGTGGTTAACGGGGTTTAGAGTTAGAAGACTTTAATCAGAGCTATTAAATAAATCTTAGTTGTAAAATAAATCGTTCTTTATTGCCGAACTTCGAAACACATCATTTAATTAGTTACCTTCCGTCAAACCATTTCACATACCTTCTTTGAAACTATTTCTCGGCCACACTTAGCGGACGATTAGTTTGCGGACGAAAAACGCGGAAATTTAAAGGACGAAATGAAGTGAATTGAATAATTCGAAGGATACTTTGTTTTATATATAGTTCGCATTAAATAAACGATCTCACTTTAAATACTCTTAAAGAAAAGAGCGTGTAAAAAAGGACATTTAAAATAGATGACTCTGATTTGTAACTTTTAAAGGAAAATAAGTTTCAATTAGTTGAAGTAAAAAAAAAAAAATATTCGAAACCATTTGTAAACTTTAGTTTGTTCCGATTGGTCTTTTATTTGTTAACTGATTGATTTTAACCGCCATTATTTTATTTTTATATTTTCTAACATTTCTCAAAGCGCTCAATAAAAATTTCTCGGTAAATATTTATTAAGAGCTTGAAACGGTGTACAGGAGATGATTAAATACGTAATGTTTTGAACGTTTTAAAATGAGATAATCTTTAATAATCATATCAAATAAATTACAAGGAAATACAAGAGAAATTACGGGACATTAATTCATAAACAGAGAAATAATATATCAGGATACAAAAATACAGCAATACTCTGAACTTAACGCATGGTGGGGCTGAGAGATAACAGCGTAAGTTGGGGTATAATTTTGCATATAAATATATTTAAATTACTTTTAGTTGAGGTCGGAGATGATAGAGAATAATAATTCAGGAAAAAGAGTATTTAATAAAATTTTAGGTAACACAAATACAAAATCGCAAACCGAAATTATTGTGATGTAGGAGGCTTCATAAAATCTAACAAAATAGCTGCAGGATCAAAGATTCTTTTTCTTCCACAAATTTCCTCGTAGCATACTAATAATTTTTTTTATTCCTTGTTTTGTTGAAAAAATGCGCTCTTCGTTGGAGTCTATAATTTCTGAAAAACTTGTAACCCTTTTTCAACTAAACTAAGGCCTTCTCTCAAATTACCATCCTCTGATTGAACTGGGTCTAAAAACTCAAGCTCTTCAAAGTCTTGCTCATGCTAATGCATTTCTATGAGCTCATCATTATCAGCTGCTGATTGTGGGAAACCAGCAGTTCTTGAACAACATCATTATCCTCTTCTAGATTTATTTGAATGGCAAGAAAGACAACTACTTCAATCATATTACCATTTTTGTCAGGTCCTGACACTGATTCTGTTTGAGATTCAGTGTTGAAAGGAAAAAAAAAAGAATCGCGACGAGATTTGAAATTTGCGTAAGTCGGGGTAGCGTAAGTCGGGGTAGCGTAAGTCGCGCGAGGTAATACTGTACATAGAAAATACATTAGAATTTTATGCTTTTGTTTGAAAAACATCTTATTGCGCGATAAAACAAAATTTAAAAGGGGTCTCAGGGGTGTTAGATTTTTTTAGAGGTCTGAAAATATAAACAGTTTTCAAACAGGTATAATTCTTTTAATTTTAAATTAAATTATTCGAATCTTTTACACATTATTTATAAAAGAATGGGGCTTCAGAAAAGTATAAAATGTTTAAAATATAATAATAATTTTAAAAATCATAAGCATATGAAAATTCTATAATAAATAATAAGTACTTTTTGCGTTGAGCATGCTACTTTCTAAAATAGTAGCCTCTGATGTATAAAACTTTGTGTGTAGAATTATAAAATACATCATACTCTTTAAACCCTACCTAATTTTAGTATTGTATATCTATTGTATTTCAAAATATTTGTAAAATATTGCAATTTTTTAAATATTTTTTAAAAATGTATTTTCTTTATTAAAATATGTAAGTTATTATTATATTTATATAAAAATAGCTACAGTGTTATAAGAATACATTTAACTTTATAAATCAACTTATAGCTAGTACATATATAATTAAAGCTACTATTTTAGAAAATAGCATGCGTGACGTAAAACTTAATAAATATTTTTTATAGAAACTTTTCTTATTTTCATATGCTTATAATTTTTAAAATTAAGATTATATATTTTAAACATTTTATACTTTTCTGAAGCCCCACTCCTTTATAAATAATGTGTAAAAGATTCGAATTAGTTAATTTAAATTTAAAAGAATTATACCTGTTTGAAAATTGTTTATATTTTCAGACATCTAGAGAAATTCAACACCCCTGAGACCTCTTAATTAAAATTAACAAGTGATATTAAAAAAAAATTTAAGTCAATTCCCATTTAGATCAACAAAGAAAAATTTTATTTTAGCTACTTTT
>BMAV01002762.1:0-27121 GCA_019973955.1 Trichonephila inaurata madagascariensis
TTGAAGTTCCTTTGTTTTGAAATATTTTAATTATATAAATGCTAATTATATCAACCCATTGATATGTTTTTTTTTTAATGTTTTTGGTAAAATTAAGGACATGTATGTCTACACACACACACACACACAATAGATTATTAGAAATTTTCATCGGAATATTATCTCAAATTCTTAATCTTGTTACAATAGTTTTTCATGAAAAATTTAAATTATTAGACACTTTTCCCCACAAAGAAGACTGTTTTGGAAGCAATGCCAAAACCTTTTTTGTTTGAGAATAAAGATTGTAGAGTGATCATTGACTGTACAGAATTTCCAATTCAAAAACCTAACCATCCTTTACAGCAACAAATGACATTTAGTCATTACAAAAATTGTAATACTTTAAATGGTATAATAGGTATTATGCCTTCAGGGGCTATCTGCTTTGTATCCCATTTACATTGTGGCAGAATTTCAGACAAGGAACTTTTTCTTTGAAGTAAACCAATGGATCTTCTTGGACCAAATGATGTTTTTGGCTGATAAAGGGTTCTTAATTGAAGAAGAGTTAGACAAAATTGGTTGTAAATTAAAAAGTCCTCTTTTTTTAAAAAAAAAGATAAAATTCAATTTTACGCTTCTGAAACTGTTAGTAACTGCAAATTGTCTGACAAGCGAGTTACTGTGGAAAGAGCTGTTTCAAGAATCAAACAATATAAATATTTTGAGGGTGCTCTTCCATATAAAAGTTTACACAACGTTGACAGTGTATTTATTATAACATGTTTGTTGTGTAATTTTCATGACCCTTTTTAACAAATGTAACATAAGAAAGCTCTTAATATAATGTTTCAATTTAACTATATACTTATTCTATGTATATATACAAACATTGAAACTAATTAATCGAGAATTGAATTCCAAATATGGTAATAAATTAAGACATTACAATTTTCACAGATTAAAATGTGTGTATAATAAAATATAAATTTGTGTCCATATATAGAATATAAAAAAACCTGTTCATTCTTACATGATCAAAATAAAAAAAGCCATTTTTTGAATCTAATTCTCTTACAAAAAAATAAAAATTGCAACATATTTGTGTGGTATTTATAAACACAACATTTGTTTTTCAGTTTGAATGTGGTATAAACCTATCATACAAATGTAGCAATTTTTTTTACTATATATGTATTTTTACAAATATGCATTTATTGGTTTTTGCACAATTTGTAAATTTATCATTATAGATTAGATTTATTTTTGCATAAATATAAAAGTCTAAAAAAAGACTCACATATATTGATATTATCCTGCTTATAAGTCCTGAATAAATTTGTTGCATTGAGTTATTTACAAGTATTGACCCAAGAAAAGAACTTGGATCAATTGTAAGACATTTGCCGAGAATTAGGATCATGAAATGTAGTAATAATATTATTTTTTAAGTTCTTTATCTCTTTTTGCTAGGAGAAATTATTTGACAGTTTAATGCATAAGTTCCAAATTTCGGATTGGTATGAGTTCTGATTTAGCATTTCTTTGACAAACTTTAAAGTAATTTTATATTTTGCTCAAGTATAATTTGGAGAACTGAAAAGTTTCTTGAAATTTAGAATTGCCTTGGTAAAACAATGCTATAATCAACTTGCTCATAAGTAGTAGAAACTGATTTTGATTAGAATGGAGCTATTTATTCATGACTTGTAACTACATGTTGATGTAATAATAACTTTAATCTTTAATAAAATATTTTTACATGTTAAACTTCAGAGTGAGAATTCTGTATCTTTTATCTTCTATTTTTTTTTTAAGTATAAATATAATTATATATAAAAGGATACTCTCTCTAGATATACATATTAGTGATAAAAAATAGAACATGTGAATACATTTCTCCAAAAGTTTTAAGTTTGCATGAAATGGAACTGGAATGTTTTAATACTAAACATACAATAACCAGTAGAAATCTTGAATGGAAATTTTATGCAACTATTCATTTTTGTATCTTATTTTCAATTCATTGTGTTGTAAAAATAAAATTCCTTTTCATCAATGGATAAATATTTATTATTAATCAAAAACTTTCATATTATAACTCAATCTAATATGAGGTACTTTTTAAAAAATTTACAAATTTAACTTGTATTTTGGATCTATTGTTTATAGATAAATCATACTCTATATTATTTTATAAATTGAATTTCTGAAAATTATTGTACTTTTTCTGAAACATTCCCTTAATATTGTATAGTAATTTTTAAAAGAATAGAACAACACTTTATACAAAGACAATTGAAAAAAGTATTGAATTTGTCATTAAAAATTGTAGATCTTCTGCACCCAGTGCTCGAAATGAGCTTAACCCTATACTGTTTGAAACACAAAGCTTTTATGTACAAAATAATAAGGGTACTAACTTTAGCTAAAAAATCACCAGGTTTGTACAAAAATTTTTTTCAGTTTTAAATTGGGGCAGAGTGTAGCAAGTTTGAGTTTTTATTGTACAACTTTAAAGTACTAAAATATAGTACTACAATATATTATCATGTAGTTTGGTACATCATAAAAATATTCAGTTTTATCTTCAATACTTGAATTCAAAAGTCTAATTGCATTATCAGCTGAAGGTGATTTTTAGATACATCATTTTCAGTATGTTCCATCTCTTCGAAATATTGTTTCTCAACAAGAAAAAATTAATGATAAAGCTTCTATAAGTTATATAAACAATTTTTAAAACAAAAATTGGCCTTGAAATCAATCTTAATTTAGTAACTATGAGAATATAAAACATAATCAAGCAGAAATGCTTTTAGTAATGTTAACTGAAATAATTAACCATTTTACACTGCAAAAGTTGATTGTGCTGAAAAATATTTTTCATTCAATTTAAGAGTGGAAAATTGCTTTAAAAAGAAACTGAAACCAAAACCTAAGCTGTGGCCTTGAAATAGTATTTGTACCAATACATTGTGAAGCCTTTAAAGATATCTGTTATAAAATACTAACATTTGGCGTCTTAGTAATTATCACCTATAATTGTTTGAAATTTATTTTTTATAAATCATTGTCTTCTTAGTTGGAAAAAAATTAGAAATGAATCATACTAAGATATGGGATTATTTTTAGGAATTCTTTGAAACAAACTATTACACTATAGGGGAACATCCTAAGTTATTTTCGTGAAAATTTTTCCATATAGGAGCATACAAAATTTTTGTAAGATAGCTAGTTTAAATTAGTAATTACAATTTATTTAATATGCATAATTTATCAACATTTAATTTTAATATTACATGATTATAATACAAGTGAAGCATATGAAAATTTTATTTTTAACTAAGAAATTCATTGTAATTTATAAAATGCATTTTTCATATTCTGTTGAAAGACTATCAGTGACATTGCTTCATTATGTACTAATGAAGAGTATTTTTCTAAGTTGTAAGCCAAAAGAGGGTTTTTTTTTGTCAGTTGCAATCTTTATTTGCATTAATATGGATATATAAAGATAAAACATTGTTATTGTATACTAATTTGAAACACAACTGTTCTATAAAAATTCCCAAGACGTAGTCAGATTTTTTGAAATATATGATGAATCTATAATGAAATAACATTTGCCAGCTTTGATTGTCTGACTTTACTTAATTATCATTTATGAAGGTTTGAAATTTCTTTTAGAAATGACTGTCTCCAAAGTTCAAAAAAGAAAGTACACTTAGTTCAAGAAAGGAATCATGTTAATACATAATTTTTAGAAATAATGACTAAAATTTATTGAATTATTCTCTTTATTACAAATTACTTCTTATGAGTTATTGAATTACATATAAATTGTCTAATAGATGTAAACCACACAAATATTTCCATACAATTTAAAAAAATAAATCAATGAATAATATTAAAAATTTTGATATCCTAACAATAATACTGAAATGGATTTTCAAGAACAGCTAAAAAGAAACTTTATATGAATATTAAAAAATAACAATTAAATCAGGCTATTTTTTTCATAATTATAAGAAGGGAGCAAATGTATTTCAGCCGATCTGCTCCGAAATAAGACACATTACAACTCTAGAAATACAAATAACTAATGTATTCCATTAGCAGTCACTCATCCTATTCAACAGCTGAAGTATTAACTAATCATTGGCTGACTTTTCAGTAGTCAAAACAATACTTTGTTTCGGCTAGTACCACGCTCTAATTAGTCTGCTGGAATTGTTCTCAAAAATTTGTTTACATCAGAGATTGTGATATTAGTAGATTTGTTTTTAGAAGCATCAATATATTCGCCAAAAATGATGCCAACTTGGCTATGTTTCCATTGAATCACCATTTTTATGTAACGAACGGAATTGCTTGCGAATATTGCGATTTTAACATAAAATAAATACAACAGAAAGTAATATTAACGAATTACACATTCAGAACTAATTATTTACACCATTTTTAGCGTTCAGTGCACAAAATATATATGAAGTAAAAGCAACAAATAACTTGCAAAAAGAATAATATAGCTACACGAAGTAACAAAACAAAGTACGAGAGTGTTTTATGTTAGACGGCAAACAATTGAAAACAAATATCACTAGATCATAATGTCATATGAATTTAGCCCAATGTAATACTTTACATGTTAAAACAAAATTTATGTCAAATCCTTATCAGATCAACAAAGAGAAATTTTACTTTAGTTACTCTTTATTAAATATAAATTTGTAAAGACGTATGACGCAATCACAATATTAAGTGGCAAAAAAATTTTGTTCAATAGAGCGTTGCATAATTATTTAAATCACAATGTGGCTGGCACTAATAAAAAAAGAATTACTGAACCTAAAAGTATACAAAAACACGAAGCTAAAGAATAGAATAAACTTAAATCTAATACTATAACTAAAACTATATATATATTTAGTCACGAAACAAAAACTTAAAGACTAGAAAATATATTAAAAATATTTTAAGTACTAAAAAGAATTTAAAGAATATAAAATAATAATATTAGCAAATTTGAAAGTTAGCGCACAAGTGTAAAGCGATCGGCTGTTATTGTTTACTTGATCGCACATGGAAAATCAAGTGATACACGCTGATCGCAGCGCCCTCTAATAATGAATCGAGCCCATTTTGATTCACAGATTCTTATCATCCAATCAGAAACGAGAATTGAGATGAGCTGTGATTCTTTGTCTCATCTGGTTGAATTTTTACATTGAAACAACGAGTGAAGTGTCGTGAACAGATATTTTGCAAATAAAATTAGTGAGGCAGTTCTTGTGATATCAACAAACGAAATCTAGCCGCTTATATTTGGAGCGTGATATATTTTTCTTTCGAATATGCAGAACTCTTCCCGGGTTGTTTTACCTTTTCTAGAGGAGGAAACTTTCGATTACTCAGATTTATTTAATTCCTTCAACTTTAGTATTCGTGAAAGGGAACAATTTCTTGACCAAGTAAACAATTTTCAACCTACTGGAAATTTTTAATTTGTTAGCATGACTTATGCAGTATGTATTTACATTTTTATTCTTTTATCCATTCTAGAGAATAAAAGGTCGCCCACTAAGGGAATTCAAAGTCAAAGAACCTTATAAGATGTTTATTTGTAAGAACTGTTTTCTTTTTTTGTTTTTAACTTTAAGCAATTTTGCAAATTACATTGTATTTTTGAAAGGAAGAATTAGAATATTATTTAATTTCTTTCAAAAATGAAATAACTTACTAAATGAATCTGTATACAAAAATTAAGAATTCTGCGAATGATGATGTAAATAAAGCAATTTATTGGAGGGTATTTTTTGGAAGGAAGGAGTATGTTTTTTAAGGAGGGTTGTAGCAAGATGAAAGCTAATCTGACTGTAATTTTGAGATATTTTTCTTTTCTATTTGAAGTAAGTCTTCTATAGGTTTGTTTACTTTCTTATTCCACTTCTATTGACGAAACTGTAGAATTTTCCTTGTTTATTTCTTCAAAGAATCAAACTTTAAAGAAATGAAGTAAAAAGCTGTAAATTTAAAGACTTCGGTTGATTTTTAAATTGTTAGAACTACCGTACTTACTCAAATTTAAGCAGCACCCCAAATTCTCGAACAAGTCTTTGTGGAAAATGAAAAATAGTTTACAACCTGCAATTGCTCTAATTGCCTCATTTAATACATTTTTTTTTTAATTTAGTTCTAAGTTGCACTTGATTTACAGTAGTTTTAATATTGAGAAAAAAGTACAGCTTAAATTTGAGTAAATACGGTAGTTGCCTTTTTAGGAAGACATGAATTAAATTTTTCCATGTTTAATTTTGAAGAAGCTTTCATAGCATATAAAAAAAATGTTCATCTCAAATTTGAAAAATTTCTCTTTTAAAAATGATTTTTCCTTCCTTTCTATAAAATTACTATGCAGGTATTTTTTTATTTATGTTAAAGTTTTTAAAATACAGGTATTTTATTATATATTATTCATACACATATCATTATAACTTGGTATTTAAACAGTTTCTCATTAGAAGGCTCATTTAAAGGTTTAGAAATGTCATGGATTTAAATTAAATTTAGCTTGTTAGACTGTATTTTTACTTAACTATTATACCACCAACCAATTTTGAAAAATCAAGATATCACCAAATGCCACAATATACTACTCTAATAGTAGAAACCATTCCCATACATGCTCAAACACAAAAATAATAGCAATGATAACAATTGATGATACTTTTTGAATTGGCAAATTTGGTCGACAGTGTAATTTGTAAATACCCTTCATTGTAATATTTGTACTCTTTTAATTATTTCTATTTATTATTATTTTGTACTTTTATTTAAGCATTCTTTTTAATTATTTCTGGAAGATAAACCTCCTAGATTGGTCATAAATCAGAGGTGGGGGGAGGGGATCTTTTTACCATTAGACGCCATATGTAAATTAGGTAGTAAAAAAGGAGGCCACAGAGGTTGATGTACCTATAAATGTGACTTTTATGTGATTATTATAGTTTTATGGTGCTAATTTGATATCAGGGGTAGTAGCGCCAAGCTGTTGCTTATGTTCACCAAGATGAGTGATGATATTACAATATGGTTACTTTTATCCTCTGTCGATGTGGTTGCCATGGGGATAACGTATATTAGAAATAACTTTTATTCGTTTTTTCCCACTGTAACCCTTTAATTTCGGATGATATCTTTAAAAATTTAACCATTTTCAGTTTAATTTTTCTATTCTTTGCATCTTCTGTTTAATTCTGGGCTATTTTCGAATATGGATATTTCTAAAATAAGTGAGTACTAGAATATTTTTTTCTTAAAAGAATAAGTATTGTGCTTTTAATTATCGCTGTAAATCGTTTATTTTCGTTTTAAAAATGTTTCATTTTATGTTCTTTGTTCGATGATATTTGTTGAAGGAACTTGCAGTGCAAGTTTCATATTGCAAGCTTTCACTACTTTGTAATTGGTATTCTAAATTAATTTTAACATACATTATGTAATTATTTTATTCATAATGAAAAAAAATGCAATTATTACTATGTATAATCATCATATAATATTCGTTATTTATAATTGTTCCTTTTAGCATTTATTTATAAATATTATTACATATTTTGTTATTTATAATAATTGTTATTTAATTATAATTATTATCTTATTTAATTATAATTATTATCTTATTTAATTATAATTATGTATTACGAGTTCTCTTATGCATTATTTTTATTTTTTTACAATTCGATGATTATTCTTTTTAATAATTACTATTTAATTATATTATATGATTATTTCTAATAACAGTTATATAAAATCGTACTATATGAATATTATATATAATTACGATAAAATAATATTATCAGATTATATTATATGCTGCTTATATAATACTATTATTAGTTCATGTTACCTTTTATTACATAATATTATTATTCATTATTTATTGATTGATCTAGGTTATTCTCAATCTCTTCCTATATCCTTTATTTGAAATACATTTCAATGTATTTCAAAGCAATTCTTTTAAATTATTGTCTCATTAAATTACCGCTAGGCCGCCATATTGGATTTCATTCCAGCAACAAGCAGCACTTGGCGCTATTACCCCCGTTATCAAATTAGTTCCATTTTTTAATAAAATTATCAAGTTCATAGATACTGCTAGATTTCCCTAATGGATGTTAACAATACAAGAGGAGTTTGTTACCAGCACATATATTACAAGATTTACAAATGATAAATCACAAACACCTTTTTTTTTTAGTATATATTGTTTTATCTCAATCAACAGAAACTTAAATAAAACATTTCGTTAACATTTGAATGCCAATAGTGCAAAAGAAAAAACATCCTTTTTTATGTGCATAGAGTCAGTCATATCATTAAGAATAAGAAAATAGTTTTTATATTGATATCAGATAACAAATCAGGTAGTTTTGCCGTGTTGGACTAGGTGGTGTTTTTAACATTTGAAATTTGGAGTTAGCTATTCCTACAAGTAATCATTGAAATATGCGTACATTCATGCCATTCCTTTTTTAATTCCATTGATTTGCAAATTGTTGTAATCTATGTAATTAAAAAAATATTAATTAATAGAACTGCTAGCTTTTATGAAGGCTGCACAAGAAACTCATGGAGGCTGTGGGTTCCCCGCCTATGTCGTAGCTTCTTTGTGAAAATCTACCAAAGTTTGTTCTGAAGACATAAAAGTATCACTAGCTGAATACTTCTTCCTCAATGGATGTTTGGAAACATTTGTCACAAAGCAAGTTAATTATTTCTTGGTATGATCCCTTATTGTAATGCTGTCACTTCAATGAATGAAATTAAAGAAAGATTGATCATTTTTTTCTGGCTGTCGGAATGGGTAGAAGAATTGGAACAATCCGATTATATTCCATGCAAAGTGAACAACAAATATAATTATATTGACCCTGAAACTACCATGCTTGTGCAGTTTGTAGAGCACATCTAGCATGTATATAATGGTGAAATAAAAAGTATTGTGAAATAGCTCATCACCATCTTGAGTGCTTCCTTTTGGAATTTAGCCCTCGTGTAGCTGAACAGTGTGACATTAATATCCACTTATCCTCTCACTCATTCACTCCTTTTGGAATTTATTGGAGGGAATATGTTTGTGAAATGAAAGAAATATGTTTGATAACCTCCTAGAGCAACCGCTAAACCTATTCCAATGCTAATAATAATTTGTTGAAATTATCAAAAAACTCACCAAAGTTATATGATTAATATGAAAGTACTATTTATGTGTATGATTTGTCCATAAAAAATGTATGGTAGTTTCCTGGCTATAGTAATTCTTTAAGAAAATTTGTTTATATATTTTCATGGGGGCCCAATTTATTTATGAAATATCATATGTAAGTTTAAGATTTTTCTAATTTTGTTTGTATAAAGGTTTTGTAAGTTAACAAAGGTTTTAGCATAGCTGGGCCAAATATGACCCTTGTTATAATACAATCAATCTTCCAAATCTAGCATGTGATATCCTATATTTTCTCAATTCCTTACTTATTTCATATGAAGCTTTCAAGTTTCAATTTTAAAAGTGTTATATTTTTGATAGATCAACAATATAGTATCAGATGATGTGAAAACTAGTTTATTTCATTTTTTTTTATCTGTTCAGAATGAAAAATTCTCATGATTTTTTTTTTCAGGTAAAGTTGAAGATGCGAAGCAAGAATGCTATACTTTAGTGTCGTATCGTGACAAAATCAAGGGACTTAATTTTGGTAATTTTATTGTTATAGTAATTTTAAGTGGCTGAGTGGTAGTATACCGCACTTCCACGCCACAAGTTCGGGGTTCAAATGTTGGGCTGGGCAAGGTTGACTCAGCCTTTCATCCCTTCATTGGGTTGATAAATGAGTTACCAAGCTGAACACCAAATACTGAACACTGGGGGTTTTGCGTCAGACTGACCACTTGACCGAAACATTTGCACATGAACCCCGCACCTAAGGTCACGTATACTGAGATTGGCACAGTAGGCCTAAGCCCTCATATGCTGTTGCGCCACTGAGTTCAGTTCAGTAATTTTATTCGTATTTTGTAATCTTTTGTTAACAATACATAAATTTGCATCTTGGAGTAGCCTGCAAATACATGTGTACTTTTTTAGAGGAATGGGCTATGAAGGATGCTAAATTATACTCACTAGAGAAATTGATCTGTTTTTAATTACTGTATACACTGAGAGGCAAAATTATGATGACCACCCTTTCAATATAATAGTGGACCACGTTTTGCCCTTAGTACTTCATTGATTCTTTTTGTCATGGACTCTATGAGATGTTGGTAGGTGGTATCAGGAATCTAAGACCGTATCCGATGAGTTACACTTTCCAATTCCTTCAGATAGTGGTACTGGATCAATCTTCCTGATGTCCTGTTTGATCTCATCTCAGATTCTCAAGGGGCTCAATTCATGTGATGTCATAGTCACATGATTCTAGCCAATCAATTTAAAAACTCATGCGACGTCATAGTCGCACGATAAAAACTATCTAGTGTTTCCAGCTAATCAGTTCACGTGCTCCGGTGTTGCCAAGTTTTGCTCTTTGCAGAAACTTTCTCTTAAAAAGTACATTGTTTACAAAATGCATTTTATTTAAAAGTATAAACATAAAGCATGATTTTTTTTTTTTTTAACTTAAAAAAATCTTTTTGAAGAAATTTTTACATAACATTTAAACATCTTTACCCAAATATATAAAATTTGAAATTTTATCTGATTTTTACAAATAGAAACAAGTACAATTAGTTTAATGTTTGTTTTGAATTCGATGGAAAACACGTTTGTTTTTATCATGTGACTTCATGAATTGAGCCCATGGGATTGAGATTTGGTGATTGAACAGGCCTAATTAAACAAGGTAAAGTCTTGGTTGGTGGGTGCTAGGATCTTTTCTAAAAGAATGTTAGAATGTCCTCAACATTTTTAGACAAAAAGGATTGCCGAATTTGAACTTTCTGTTTATTTTGTTTTTTGTTTTAATTTTCATTCATAATTAAGATTTTGCTTTTATTAGCCATCATGAAATATGATAAGTGTGGCAACAAAATGAAAATAGCTGACAGAAAGTTAAGAAATTTAATGACTGTATGTTTTATTGTAGATCCTACGGTGCAAGTTTGCACGGCCACAATTGTAAATCTATCAGAAATAATTCTCTTTTCACTCGCAGAAAATTGTGATTTTCCCTTTTATTTTACTTCAATTTTATTCTTAATGAATGCATTTTTAAACATTTCTTGTTCAATGAAATTCATTGATGAAGCTCAGAATTTCTGGATATACATTAAGAATTGATTTATTTTCAATATATTCAAATTCCTCAAATATATTAAGAATACAATTGAGGAATCTGATTCATAACATTCCACCATCAATCTTTTTACATCCTGATAGGAATTTCTTTTTTCACCTTGAAATTTTTAATTTAACAGTTATTATTTTCTTTGTTTTTTCTGCTTCTTTTCCTGGCATTTCTAAAAATCTCCTATTCTATTTCTTTAAATCCTGGTATGGTAGAACGTTGTATATCCGAACGTTTATTATCGGGAGCGTCAAATATCTGGACCAGTTTTTTCAGAGACTTTGCAACGAAAAAACGAAGGTGTACAATGGTACAGCAAAATTATAAGTGATTATTTTGCATAATAAAGAGAGGTAAAATTGCAACATTTTGCACTGATTTTGCTTTTTCTTCAAGCACGTTTCCCACAAGTGATGATTTTCAATATTTATATAGTTTCCGGTTTCGTATAGTACATGGATCGCTTTTGGTTATCCAAACAATCACATATCCAAATGGTGTCTGGTTTCAATTGATTTGAATAAACGATGTTCTACTGTACTTGTATTTTTCCAATTGAGTTTTCTACAAAAAAAAAGTGAGCACATTTTTTTTTATTTTTTTTGCTTCTTTTAAAATTAATGTAATTCCTCTTTCTCCAGGAATAAGCCATTCTTTTAAATTATTTTCATGTCGAGTTCTTAGTCCTAGGCCACCATCTTAGATTGAAAACTATTGGGTGTCGAAATCTTATTTGACACAATTTCAAAACCATTCCAAAAAGACATTTGGCGTATAGTAAACTCGTAACATATTAGTTTAAAACATTATCCTTTCCTTCAAAATCAGGCCCTGTTAATATTCTTACATGGAAGCACCTATATTGCTTATCTGCTATTTTCAAGGATACATGAAGGGAATAATAAAAAGTAAAATATCTAAGCATTGTGAAAGCTCATTGAGAATTCTAGCTACTTCCTCTGAAACAAATATCAATGCATACATATATGAAAAACAGTGTCAAACTTATCTGATTTCATGTTGCTCTCTTCAAAGAAATTTATCCTAGTTTAATATTTAAGTAACTTGTTCATGTTTGGTTGTCAGTAGTGTGAATATGTGTGCATCTCAAAACAGTTTTCATTTAGGCTAGTAAATCTATATAGAGTTTGATTTTTCTAATTCATTTATTTTTAAAATCAAATTGTTCAATACTCAAATTCATAACTCATTCACAAACTGTAAACTAAGTGCAAAATAAATGATGTGGCTACGAGTGTTTCTCAATTTAAATAAAACATTTATTCAGTATTTACAAGGATGCATAAAAAAGGTTAAATATTATCGTGCACGCTCATAGCCGTCTCCTCCCTCCCTAGAGGAATTCTCTCTCCCTCTCTTTTCGGAGCACTTTTCCTCCCCCTGTTACCACCAGAATAAAGAGAAACCAGGCTCACACCGCTCCTCGGGTCAATCACCCCTTCGCTCCTTGGGTGCCTAAGATAAACTAGGTGCTCGCCCCTCCTCGGGTCAATCACTCCTTCACTCTTTGGATGCTTTCACAACATTCTCCCACCTTTGAGTTTTCCTGCTGTAAAAAAAACTCAAACACAACATATAAAATACAACAGTAAGATTAACATTATAGGTGCTACAGAATGCTGGTGTTAAAATAAAGCAAAATTTACAGTAAACAAAACTTTACGGAATACATTTAAGGCATATGTCAAATGCTTTGGAGTAGTTTGCTTTTCTGCCTCTCCTTGTGCAAATGACAGAATCAGTCAGATCTTTTGGTAAATTAATCTCTGGTTCTAGCATTTCTAGATTATAAAGTCTTTGCACTGATCTCACCAGTTCCCCAGTCTCAGTTTTGACTTGAGCGACTCTAACATTTCCATCTTTCCAGGAATAAGTTGAATTAATCTATCAAGAGACCACAGAGTCCGATTCTTTAAACTGTTTTCCACCACAACTACTTCTCCCACCGTTAAGTGGCCGCGGTAGCCGAGTGGTATAGGTATCGGACCATGGCTTGCCTTGTCATGAGTTCGAGCCCAGTACCACTAAAGACCCGCCGTGTAGGGCAGCGATGCATGTTAAATATGTCGAGAGCTGAAATGTCCTCCCGTTGGTGTGGTAGTTAGGAGAGGGGGGTGCCAGCTCGGGTGTCGTCCACGTCACTTGACCATGGTTCAAAATTACGTGGTCCGTCGCCAAAAGCCCTCAAGTAGCTGAATAGTGAGACGTTAATATTCAATCAATCAATCTCCCACCGTTAAGGGTCTTGATTTCCGGTGATGCTGCTTTTGCTCTCTCAGTTGGCCTAAGTACTGAATTCTAAATCTTTTCCTAAGCTGTTCCCGAGTGGTTTGAACATGTCTAATCCTCTTATTGATTTCTTGATGATCTAGACAATCTATGTCTGTTACATCTGACGTTTTGATTTCTTGAAAAAACATGGCTGGTGTTAATGGTGATAAATCATTAACATCCTCGGAAATGTAAGTTAAGGGTCTATAATTGATCACATGTTCACATTCACATAGTACAGTATTTAGTTCTTCGTAATGTAACGAAGCTCTACCTAACATTTTTCTCAAAATTTGTTTTAACATTTGAACCATTCTTTCCCAAAATCCCCCACCATGCGGCACTGGGAGGGTTAAATTTCCATTTTATTTTTTGGATTTTAGCTTTAGATGTTATTACATCGCAGTCAATAGAATTTAGTGCACTATTAGACCCAACAAAATTTGTTCCATTATTCGAATAAATAATGGTTGATCAGCCTCTTCTCAAAATAAATCTTAAAGATTATAAAAATGCCGCGGTAGAAAGATATGTAATAAGTTCAAAATGTACTGCTCGGAATACAGCACAAGTGAATAATATTACCCATCCCTTACGCTTATCTATTAAATGAAGTGGGGCTGCAAGTTCAACTCCTACAACTTGAAATATTTTAGAGTTGCTTACCCTATCTTTCGGTAAAGAAGATGGTACCACTTCCGTTTTTTGAGCCGAAAATCTTTTGCACCTAGTGCATTTTTGTATTATTTGTCAAATTAATTTTCGCGCTTTTCAAATTCCAAAAATTTTCTCGCAAATGATTCATTACAATCGATACACCTGCATGCATAAGTTCCTCATGTTTACGCACAATCATCAAATGAACAACTGGGTGTTAAATAGGTAAAATGATAGGAAACTTGAAATTGTCTGTATCTTCTCGAAAACTAAGTTTTGCTCTAGCACGCAAAATTCCACATTGATCTAAAAATGGTTTTAAAGTACGCAATTTCTCATCCGTTACTCCTTCAAAATTTTCCATTTGTATTAATTTAATTACAATTTTTTCCGCATGATCAAATTCACAAAATGTTATTTCCGATGTGTTACAAACATCAATTCTCTTGGCATTTTTAAAAAAACGAAATATCCAAGCAATTATGTGAACAACTTTTAAGTAAGATGAGAAATATTTGCAGTGCCAGTTAAATTCCTCAATTCTCTTAGCGGTATTAAAACCAAAACAGATTTCCTTAACTCTAAATTTATCGCCTCTTCATCGGGGATTTGTTTTGATCTCGGGCATTGAACCGGGTTTTCGGGCAACCAGGAGGGCCCTTCCCACCATCTTAAATAGGCTGTAGAGCGCTACAACCCCGAGAAAAAATTCCACAAAATTCTTTTCTGATTGCACATGTTCCCTGCTACTAACATCAGAAAGGTTTCGGATTTCCTTCACCCTGTTAAAAACAAATACACCCCAATCTCTAGTAAGTTGTATCCATGCTAACGCTGTCGTGGAATCTGTCAAATAATAAATACACACATTTGGCAAGTTTAAGTCGTTCTTAACAGAAGCTCCAAGTGTACATGCTAATAATTCCAAACGGGGGATAGAAATATGTTTCAAAGGAGCTACCCTCGCTTTTGCCTGTATCAGTTTCACAAAAACATTTTCCTCATATTCTACACTCAAAAATACACAAGCGGCATATGCTTTTTTACTAGCGTCACAAAACACATACAATGTTATCTGTTTAATTCCATTAGAGCTCAAATTCAAACATCGAGGTATTTTAATACCTGCAAGTATAGGGAGTTGCTCTAACCACTGTTTAACTTGATTTAAAATATTTTCTGGGTGATTTTCATCCCATTTTAATTTCCAAATTTCCTGTAAAATTAATTTTGGTTTTAAAGTCACAGGAGCTGTAAAACCAATCGGATCAAAAATATGATTAGCTATGGATAACAATGACCCTTTAGTTATAGCTTTACCTTCAATTTTCTGACAGTTAATATTACATGATAAACAATATTCTTTGAAGTTCCAAATTAATCCTAAAACCATAATCTCAAAGTTATCAGGTTGGCTTTCCAACTCTGAAAATTTTTCAGGATTTAATAAAACATTTGACTTCTAGTCTCTTAAATTAAACTGTGCTGAAGATAATAATATTTTAGATTCAACTGTAAATTTTTGCAACTGTTCTTCGGTCTCAAAACTTGTCACACAGTTGTCAACATAAAACGATTTTCTCAAAATTTTAGCTACATTATCAAAGTTTCCACGAGCATTATCTAAATGGTGATTTAATGTAGCACCCAGTAAAAAAGGACTGGATGTCACTCCAAAAACTACACGACGGTGACGATAGATTTTAATGTGGTCCCTGTTTTCTCTATCATACCACATAAACCTCAAAAAATCTCTATTGTTCCCTATCTGTAAGAAAACTTTTTCTATGTCCGAAATAACCCCAATCTTGTATTTTCTAAAACAATTAAGTATAGTCGGTATGACTTCAATAAAGTTGGGGCCTTTCTCTAGATAGTCATTTAGCGAAGGAGAACCCTTTGTTCGCGCGGACGCTTCAAAAACAGGTCTTATTTTACTTGTACTGTTTTCTTTAATAATGGGTCTATGTGGGAGATAATGAACAAAATTTTCTTTATCATTAACTTCTTCAATTATTTTTTCTGATAACCCAAAGGTCTAAAACATCTAGGTATTCCTCAAATTTATCCGTTGCAATTAATTTCCTTTTAGTACTTTCAAGTCTATTTTCAGCTAATTTCTTATTAGATGATAAAAGTTTATTATCCAGAACCCAAGGCAAAGCTACCTCATATCTACCACTAAAATCTACACTTATTGTTTTTTGAAAATGATTTAGTGTCTCTTCTTGTAATTCTAATTTTGTCTTAGTTTCTACGGGATCTGTAATACCAAGAGAATCGAGCTTCCACAAATCGGAAATACATATATCATTTACGAACATGGAAGTAACATTCATAAAATGATTTTTATCAAACTTAGTGTCACACACACACACATTTCTATAGGTTTTTCCCATAAGCGTCCAACCTAATTTAGTTTTTATTACTACAGGGCCAGATTTTAAATGGAACATAGCTCCAGTCAGTAGCTTTCCAGCTACATCTGCTCCTAATAATTTTTATCCCCCCCCCCCCCAAATTATGACCGCTATCTGATAAATTAATTTTTCTATTTTTTAATTCATTTATCCAAGGACCATGTCTGATACTAGGAACATCATTACATATAATTTCTTGGTCATACACATTTAGGTTACAAGTATAATAATTATCAATATCAGTTAAACAAATTTTATAACATTTATTTCTATACATTTTTGTTTTTGGATCGCCAAACAAAGAATGAACAAATTCTTCTTCTCTTTCATATTTAAATCCTAAATTTTCAGCAGTGGATTTTAAAATATAAGATTTTTGAGATCCGGTTTCAATTAAAGCTCTTACTAAACTCTTATGGTTTCCGTTTTGCAACACAACCACAAGAGTCTGCAAGAGAACTTCAGAAGTACAAGCTTGATTAGCCAAAACATTAGAGCTAGATGAACTAGCAGCCGTGCTATTCGCTTGCACTTTCGGTTTCCAAACCCGATCTCAAAGGCAATTTAGAGCATAACACAGCATAATTCCGTTTATTACATATTGTGCATTTTACATCTGATCTACATGAATGTGACCCCTTTTTAAACAAATATAACACATGCCTCTCTTAATCACAGCATTCTTCTTAACATCATATAACATAGAAGCTGATTCACAACAATTTTCAGAGGCATGCGTTTTTCACAAAGTATACAATTATTATTACTATTCTTAAATTTAATGCCTTTCCTGTTTTTAAAGTTACTATTAAATAAATCTAGTATAGTGAAAAGATTTCCTAATTTTTTCTTATAATTAAATTTCTCAGAATCAAAACTATTCCTAGCTAGTTTTATTCTGTCTTCACTAGATACTTCTATCAATAAAAATTTCATAAGAGAATCAAGGTCTTTCTTACCTGATTCATCTGATGAATAGCCAACGTATCTCTCCCAGGAGCGCAGAATTTCAGCGGGAACAGCATGGCAGCATATTTTTCTTTGCTGACTCCCAAGGACTCTAAGGCGCGTAGCTGGGCCTCAATCTTGTCATACAGCGAAGACAAATTGACATTCTTGACTTCTGTGTTCTGTAGAACAAGCTTTAAAAGATTTCTTACGTAGACTTGAATCAAGACCTCTTCTTGGCCGAACCGCATTCTCAGGTATTCAAAAGCCTTTCTGTAGTTTTCAGGGGTAGCCGGAAAACTTTCAACTATATCCCTGGCCCGGGATTTTGGAGTTGTTGCCTGGATAAGATACTGAAATTTATCACCATCATCAATGCTCTCATCTTCATGGATTCTCTTGAACTGGTTGTGGAAACGCAGCCAATCCGTCAACTCTCCAGAAAACTGCTGGAACTGAATCTTGGGAAGACGAAGATGTGACCAGGTTGTGGTTGTCCTTCTGTCCCAAAGCATCTGTCTCTCTCTCTCTTCATGATATTTTTCACGCGGACTTGCCAGGCAATCATTTTTTCAGCATAGCCTTCAATGGCTTCAAATTCAATATTGTACGCTTCTTGCGTACAGTTTGACTCGATCATTATTTCTAAAACTGCATCTTCTACTTCTTTAAGTTTTGCGCTTTATATCTTTAATTGTTCGAATGCTGTTTCTACAGCATTCATATCTACAGGATCATTTTCGATAATTTCCTGAAGATGATGTACAGCCTTCGTGAAGGCTGTCCTCAACGGCGTGCGTCTCAATTTTAAAGCATCCACGTTCTACTTTCTTATATTCAAAAATGCTTTTCTAACACTCGTAGCCCACTTAGGGGCACCAGAAAATGTTCAATACTCAAATTCACAACTCATTCACAAACTGTAAACTAAGTGCGAAATAAATGATGTGTGTACGAGTGTTTCTCAATTTAAATAAAACATTTATTCAGTATTTACAAGGATGCATAAAAAAGGTTAAATATTATCGTGCACGCTCATAGCCGTCTCCTCCCTCCCTAGAGGAATTCTCTCTCTCTCTTTTCGGAGCACTTTTCCTCCCCCTGTTGCCACCAGAGTAAAGAGAAACCAGGCTCACATCGTTCCTCGGGTCAATCGCTCCTTGGGTGCCTAAGATAAACAAGATGCTTGTCCCTCCTCAGGTCAATCACTCCTTCACTCTTTGGGTGCTTTCACAACACAAATGATATTAAAAATAACAGTTTTTCCAAATATCACACATTTAGATAGGAATTGTCTTCTATTGCTTAAATGAAAACAATTGAAATAGATGCATATTTTAATTCAGCGAGTATAATAATGAGATCTTTTAATTTCATTTGATTTGATTTATTTATATTTTTTTTCAATTTTATTTGACTTTGAGATAATAAAAGTTCATTTTTATTATATTGTCAATTTTAAATTTAAAAATCATTTTTGTTTTTTACATGCATATTTCATTAATATGTTTAAAAATTTCTTATATCTATTCTAAAATATCCTTAATTATGCATTTGTCATTTTATTTATATTTTTTTAATTTAATAATTATGATGTATATTTTCACACAAATATAGTAATTTTAAAGATTTCATGATAATAAAACTCTTCTTTACAAATTCGAGTTAGATACTACCATTCCATTAGCAGTAAATTATACAGCAATATTTACTACTTGCATCCTATGGCAACTAGGAAATTTCAAATCTTCTCAAGTTTGATTAAATTTATCATATACACGCATTGAGATTTTCCCCCTAAAAATCTGTTACACAAGTAATAAGACAATTTCTCTTCTCCAAGTCCTTTTGTAATAATGTGCAAGCACCCATTTGATGGTAGGACGGTTTCACTGAACAGAGTATTTGCAAAGATAAGTGTTAGCATATTTATCTGTTTTTTTTCTTTTCAGATAAAAACAATGACATAAACGAAATGGAATTTTTGCGCAAGTTAAAACATCCGAACATACTTAAATTTTTTGAGGTTGTTATACCAAGTGATACAGTTGGGTAAGTATCTGTCTCTTTTATTATGTAGATAGTTCCTAAGTACCTTTTTGGTTTCTGTAACATGAATAAAAGTTGATCACACAACATATAAAAAGTAATTAAAGTTTTCTTGCAATATTTAATTTTTAAAGAAGTGTATTAGTATTTAAACAAATGAACTTGATTAGTGTCTTATATTTTCTTTATAGACATATCAAGATATATTTAGGTTATATTATTTATATAATATTTGGAGAATTCATTTATGTGTATGTAATTCAGAGAAACTCTGTTTTATTCTAATCTTGTTGAAATAGTGCTCACTTGACTTCACAACAAGATAAAGGCCATTGTCTATATAAATTTTTTTAAAAATACCTGTTGCATCAACCTAGGCTTTTATACTCCTCTTTTATGAATTATCTCGGCAATCTGATAAAACTTGTCAATGAACCTGTTTCAGAATTGTTGTAGCAATCCTCATGGTCTGAAGATTTTTATGCTAATTTTTAATACTTTAATATTGGTTGGTAGTCATTTTGCTTCTTAATTTTTTTTCCTTTATGAGTACACCTGTGTGCAAAAGTTAAACTAATTTTTACAGATTTTTGGGAAAAGTAGCAAAATCTTTTTAATAAAAACTGGCATGCATTATAAATAAAAAAAAATACAATTCTTAATTATCCAATCCAAATCAATCTTGCTCTTTTATTTTATGCAAATTAAGAAAACTGATAAGACAGGTACTTCAAACATTATTCTTTGTGGTTTAAGCATTGCTCATATTTTTGAAAGCTTATAATTATTTTTGAAATTTGAAAATAATGGCATAAAGACAACTTTTGATTGATGAACAGCAGTTAAAAGATTAAAGCAAAAGGCTCAATGTCTCAAAATGTTGTTTTCAGATTTTAGATCTGTTTTAAGACTGGAACAATGTCTAGAAGACCAGTTATAGGGTGCATGAGAGCCATAACAAACCAAAATGACTGCTACTTGTCTTTAAGTATTAAGTGTAACTGGAGAATGACAGCTACTTAACTCGCAGATGAGCTTTCCACTGCTTATGGTTCTTCAGATTTGAGATTTACTATTTATATTGATGGCTTAATGAGGCAAGGATTTATGCCAGCAAACCATCATTTTGGATCCCATTCAGTCCATATCTCAGAAGAGCTCCCCTTGATATGGCACAGATATCATCATCAATGAACACAGAGCGATTAGCCTGTTTTCACTTTACTGATGAATTAAGATTCAAACTCAACACAGACTTTCAACAGGTTCACGTATTGCAAGAGCCATAGACCCAGTACCATATCCTTAACATCCGAGAAGTGGACCTCTTTGGAGGTGATGTTATGGTCTGGTTTGGTATGATTCTTGACAGAGCTGTAGGTCTTTCAAGGAAGCACCTTGACTGCTCTTAGGTGTGTCTGTTGAGGCTTTTCAGTGAGCCAATTGGCACCCAGTTCATTTTAGAGATGATAGTGCTCACCTACTTGGGACTTGGCTGATTGGCAAATGAGACCCCCCCCCCTTATTGTGTGTGCCACTGACCAGAACCATTACCCATAGATTGATCTGGTTTAGGTGTAGTATAGCGGGTCCCTTGGCAAAGTCAACTTTTTGGTGACTTTTTCAATTAAATTTTTTATAAATATTTCAGCAATTTTTATTTTTCCATAATATATTTTTAGTTTTATTGCAAAATTCCACTTAGTAAATTCTCAGATTACCAATTGTTAAGTTGCTTGGTGATAGATTCTGGTTGCCAAAGAATTGTCTTTGCCAAGGGGCCCTATTCTACACTTTAACCATTGATTTTTAGTATGCTGCTTTCATAGCATAGACACTGCCACTGACCACAACAAAGATAACTCCTTCTCAAAGATGGCGAGTTAGGGTGATAAAATGGCACAGGATGGTTTTGTAGAAGAGTCACATTTCTATCTGTCCAATGTCAATGGCATTGTAAAAATGTGGTGACTGGTCCACCTTTGCTATATTTGTAAAATCCTCTACTGTGTCATAATACCACATTATGGTTAGGGTGCACTATTGTGCTACCTCTTGTCATATTCAAGCACTGTGATAATTTAATGCTACATGGGTGTGCTGTGATCATTTACACTCTATTTCTCTGAGGGTTGCATTTTACCAGCAAAATAATGCCTGGTCACATCTGGCATGCATTATTTAATATGCTGTGCAAATGTATAGATATTTCTATAACAATCATTCTTTGATCTCTCGCCAATTGTACAACACATCTGGAATGTTGTTGGAAGCTGCTTGTTTGGCCTGCCACCACCATTCAGACGAATCATCTCAAATAGTTGACAAACAATGAAGAACTATATCCCTCTGAACATCAATCACATTCTTATTGACTATACTTAGCTATTTTCTTTCTGTATCACCATACAAAGTAGTCCTATAAACTTTTAAGCTGATATACTTCTTACTCTGTGTAACAAGTATCATTTTAAAATAAAAATCGCTTAATGTTTATTGCTGTCTTTCTTTTTTTGAAAATTTCTTCTCATTCTAATGTATTTTTTTGGTGTTGTATTTTCAGTGTCATATTGTGTACTAATCAAATGAATCACTATTCATTATAAGTCACCTGAGATTTTGATAAAACTTCCCCCAACTGTGTGTGAAAATCCAGCAACACTGGGTATTTCAGGTGTAATCTATTTTTTTCATTGTAATGTACTTAATTTAATAGTCTAAACCCGCATTAAAAATAAACCTGATATTTCTATAATTTTAATTATTAATACTTATAAAGAATATGGGTTTCTCTAATTTTTTTTTACGATACATTTACATGTTTTAGTTATTTTTTTTTAGCAAGAAGTGGTTTGAGATTTTAACTCCTGGGATTTGTTTCTTAAACATGGAATATAAAGCCTTATTTAAAAAATTCTACTCTCGTGTGATGCTGGATTTTAAGCTAATGTATATATAATTCTGTAATTCAGTGTAATTTTTCTGTTTTCTTTAGACATGAACTGTACATTCTCTATTAGATTGCATTCTTACATCCTTTTTAAATATTGAAGATGCATCAAGACTTTGATGATCAAGAATTTATATCTATGATTACCAAAGTCTTAACAATAAAAATCCAAAATGTAGTGTATCCATAGAAATTAATTTTTTGAAATAATGAATTATATAAAATTAGAATGTATAAAAAGCCAAGATCTGCTTGCTCATAATTTATATGATAGTATTATTATTGTGATAGTTTATTTGCATAGGGGGAAAAAATGAATGAATGTAACACACTTAAGCTTTTTGGGTAAGCTCTCAACATATTCCAATGATCTGATTTATGAAGAATGGTGTTAAAATGCATCTTCTAATATTATTTCTCCCCCTTCAGAATAAGGATAATTTAAGATGGATAATACTAGATGGTCAAAAGTTGTTAAACAAGTCAATTAAGTTTCTACCTAATAATCATGAAAGATGGCTTATTAGAATTGCTCCTGTAAGACTGTCTTTGCATAATTTCAAAGAATTCAGAAGTAAATTAGAATATTTTTTTAGATAGAAAAATGTTCCATTGATGTTGTATTTTGACTTCTCTAAGCACTAGAGCAATGGTCCCCAACTCCCGGATTGAAAACTGTTCCAGTCCTTGGATCAAATGGTGGTGTGGCGTGCCTCGGCACCCACCTAATTCCTCTTAACTGGAACCAACCGGCGAGCAGGAGAAGTGAACTGATATGAACGGACACTTGCTTTAATTTCTCTCTCTCTGACTCGCACGAGGAAAGACGTGCTTTCCCTTTATTGAATTTCGATGTTTCAACCTAAGTAATTAGTAATTCTTATAATACTCTATAATGCTGTAAATTAAAAATATGTTTAACCTTTTTTATCATTCATTTTTACTATTTATATGGCATGGAATAAACCTTAAATGGATACTCACTTCATGCCATAATTGGTGACCTGAACACGCGTGAACGCAACCCATTAATATCCAGTTCATTTTAAAGATAATAACGTTAACTTTTTAATTTTCTAATTTTAATCTCATCCTCGGATTCTTCCCACCATCAATTTATGATCATTTCATGCCTGAGCTGTTGCCGGAAAAACAGTAAGTTTTTATACTTTTCTTTTTCATTTATGTATGCTGTATGTTTTTTTCAAAATTTCTGTTGCACTCAAATTTAACATTCCGAATAATTTTTTTTTTCAAAAACTGTTTGCCCATTTCAGGAAGAAATAATTTTTTGTGTATCGCATGCAAGCAAGATTTTTAATCCTGTATTCGTATTTTACGCAAATATAATTTCATTTTCCTAACGTTTGTTTTTCAACTTAAAATATACTTATGTAAAAAGATTTTTATTTGCCTTCCAACATGCGTAATGAATGTGATAGTAACCAGATATCCCACTTGGCAATCAAACCACCACCTTTTTGGAAACATAACCCTGCGCTATGGTTTGTGCGATTAGAGGCGCAGTTCGATTGCGTCAAAATTTTAAATACCACTAAATTTAATTATGTTGTGTCTGCTGTTGAGTCAGACATTTTAAATTCTGTTAGCGACTTGGTTCTAAAACCACCTGAAAACGGAAAGTACAAAGCTTTAAAAAAGCGTTTAATCGAAGTACATTCAGAAAGTGAGGATTCTAAAATTCGAACTCTCCTCCAGGGTTTAGAATTAGGGGACCAACGGCCATCACAGCTCCTTATACGCATGCGTTCCCTCGCAGGCGATAATGTTGGCAAGCCACTCTTGAAATTGCTGTGGCTCAGACGTTTGCCTAACGGAACGCAAACAATTCTTGCTGCTCTCAATGAAAACTTAGATCAGTTAGCTACTGTTGCTGATAAAATAAATGACCTGACTTTTTCTCTAGGAACATCTGGCAAAAAAGACTGCACAATTAGAACAAGTTGCTCAACTTACGCAGCAAGTAAGCGAACTAACTAGTTTCGTGAAGCGTTCCCGTAGCCCATCCCGCAACTCAAACCATTCCCGCAATCGCAGTAATTCGCGAAATCGTTTTAAAAGGTACCAAGAACCCACAAATGGATATTGTTTTTACCATACTAATTTTGGCAACAAAGCAAAAAAGTGTGCTACTCCATGCGCTTTTTGTTCGGGAAAACTATAATGGCAATCGTCTCCTGGCCTCATTGGGGATCGCCTCATTAACCGCATTTTATTGTCCAATTTGTTACCTGAAATTTGCAGGTAACGTGTGGTTTGACTCTGAAGGGAAGCACACGGTAGTTGTATTTTTAAGTTTATTTAAATATTTCTGCATCTTATTCCATGAAGAAAAATACATACATATACTAAACCGCCTCTGACGTCAGGACCAATGAAAAACAAACACCATTTGCAATGACGTCAGATACGGTTAGCAGTTAACACAGATAAATCTGCATGACGAAAGGAACAAAGGCCAACAAGCGGCCCCCTCACTGCAGATTTCACATTTATACTTCAAAAGAACAAAAATTACACAGTACCAAAAATTTCGTCACAAAATTTCCTTATGGCCTCTTTAGGTAAAGGTTTAGTAAAAATGTCAGCAGTATTATTTTTACTATTAATATACTTTATTTCAAAAAACTGATTATCTACTAAATTTCTCAAAAAATGAAATCTGACATCAATATGTTTTGTTCAATGGTTTCAACAGGCGAACGGAAGAAATTTATAGCGGCTTGATTATATTATCACAATAAATAACCGGTAGTTCAGAATAGTTTAATTTTAGCATCAAATTACATTTTGAATCCAAATAATTTCTTTTGCAGCTTCCGTTAAAGATATATATTCCGCTTCCATAGTTGAAAGACTAACACATTTATGTTTAAATGTACGTCAGGAAATAGGGACATTATGTATCATTAAAATTAATCCTCCTATAGAAACACGATCATCCCTATTTGCTGCAAAATCTGAATCAGAAAAACAATTTAACTTTAATCTCTCAACACAAGATAAATTTAGTTTTAAATCTCTCGTGTCACTTAAATATCTTAATAATTTCAGTAAAATATTCCAATGCTTTATTCCGGGAGATTCTTGAAATTGGGAAAGGATGTTAACAGCATAACTGATATCGGGCCTGGTTCGATTTGCAATAAATGACAAGCAACCTAAAAGATTTCTATAAGGAAATTTAGACATTTCTTCTACTTCTATAGCATTTGGTGGACAGTCTAATTTAGATAGAACTGCTCCTTTTGCAATAGGAAGTGAAGCATGGGGAAAATTATATTTAGAAAATACTTTACAAATTTTATCAATGTATTGTTTCTGGTGAATAAAATACTGTCCATTTATATCAGAAAATTCAATACCAAGTAATTTCTTAATTTTTCCCAACACTTTTAAATCAAATTTACTTTGTAACAAAGATACAACATTATCAATATCATCTTGTGATTTACCAAACATTACAATGTCATCAATACATACTATCAAAAGAACATTTTCCTTATAAATATAAACACAATTGCACCAATTTAGTTTAACAAAATCTAAATTTTCAAGGGCGTTATTAAATTCATAATACCATTCTCTTCCCCTTTGATGCAATCCGTATGTTGCCTTTTTTAAAAGACAAACATGATTAATTTTATTCAAGCTTTCAAAACCTTGAGGTTGTCTCATATATACGCGTTCATTCAAATTAGCATATAAATAAGCACATTTTATATCCAACTGATAATGAGTCCATTTTAATAGGCATACAAATAAGACAAAAAAAACAATCTTAACAAGAGAAAAATTTACTACGGGACTAAACGTTACATCATAAGATTCTCCCTTTTGTTGGTTATGCCCCTGTGCAACCAATCTAGCTTTGTATCTACAAATTTTGCCTTTACTATCAGTTTTAAGCTTATAAACCCATCTACATCCTATAACTTTGGAATCTTGAGAGGTGGGAACCAATTCCCATGCATCTCTTTCTTTCATTACTTTAATTTCCTCTTTCATTGCATCTTGCCATTTATCAGACTGGGGAGAGTTTAGCATCTTTAAAATGTCTTGGGATCAAAATTTCAATATTCGAAGCTTCAGGACGATAAGCTTTATGATCCACAGTTGAATTGAAGTCAAATAAACTTTTATCATATAGTATATCATTATCTTTACAATATTTTTCTACATCATTAAATGACCTTAATCTAACATCTTTATCTTTAATACGATAATAATTATCGTACCTTTTACCGTTTTGACGCAAGATTGCCTCTCTATAAAAAGGAATTGAACTGCATAATTTTAAATTAGATGCGTTTACTTTTGAGCTATCGCCAACTACAGCTTTACCCGATTCGTCAGAATCATCATAACTAAATGTGTTAAAAGGATTATTAAATTTAAATTCCATCCATTCTGTTTTTCTATTAGGGCTAGGGAAGTTTAAAATGCCGTTC
>BMAV01002762.1:32121-46878 GCA_019973955.1 Trichonephila inaurata madagascariensis
TTTTTTGGCCATGTTACATTTTTATAGACGTTTTTTACCCCATGCAGCCGAAGCACAAGCACCTTTTAACAAGTTGCTTACTAATTGTAAAAAAAACGATAGACGTCCCGTTCCTTGGAACGAGGAAGCAGAGACCGCATTTATGCAATGCAAATCCTCATTGGCTAACGTTGCAACCCTAAACCTTCCCCCGATCAACAGCTCTGTTTACTGGTTGACGCGTCCAACTCCGCAGTTGGAGATGCATTAAATTACTTGACAGAAAATGGTCCTCAACCTATCGTGTTTTTCTCATGTTAACTGAGTGCAACAGAAACAAAATACAGCATGTATGACAGGGAACTTCTTGCTATATACTTAGCAATAAAACATTTTAGGCACCAGCTGGAAGGATATAATTTTATACTATTCACAGATCATCGCCCTTTAACTTTTGCGTTTAATAAAATCTCGGACTCGTGTTCTCCGCGTCAACTCAGGCATCTTGATTTCATATCACAGTTCAGCACCGATATCAGACATGTTTCGGGATCTGATAACTCCGTGGCAGATGCCCTCTCAAGAATTAATGCCCTTAATCTTTCAACCACTGATCTCCAATACTTAGCCGATAGTCAAACCAAAGATGAGGAACTTAAAACCTTAATTTCTTCCAATGACTTATCCATTAAATTAAAACCTTTAAAAATGAGAAATGCTCTTGAAATCTTCTGTAATGTCGGTAGAGAAAAAGTACGGCCTTATGTGCCAGAGAAACTTCGCTTTGAAGTATTTCGCTCTCTCCATAATCTCTCCCATCCAGGTATTCTTGCCACAAAGCGCCTCATCCAAGACCGCTTCGTCTGGCTGTCCATGTTAAGGACATTGCTAAATGGACACAATGCTGCATTCCCTGCCAACAATGCAGTCCAGAGGCATACCTTGAGCCCCATACAACCTTTTTCTCCAACCGTTGAGAGATTTCAGCATGTTCATATCGATCTAGTTGGACCATTTCCACCATCTGATGGCTTCACCTTTCTGTTGACATGCATTAATCGCTACACCCGATGGCCAGAGGTCATTCCCATCAGTGATATCTCCGCTGAAGCTGTGGCAAAAAGCTTCATCGCTAACTGGATATCACGCTTCGGTGTTCTTGCCGTCATAACCACATACCAAGGAGGCCAGTTCCAGTCTCGTCTTCTCTACAGCCTGAAACAAATGTTACAACGAATTCGAACCACTCCATACTACCCTTCTTCGAATGGTATGGTTGAACTTCTTCATCGTACCCTCAAGCAAGCTATTCTGTGTCACGATACAAAATGGACAGTCGCTACCAGTGGTCCTGCTGGGTCTACGAGCGTGCATCAAGGAGGACCTCAATGCATCCTGTGCTGAAATGGTATTTGGAAAAACTATTGTGTTTCCAGGAGAATTCTTTGAACCTTCAAGTCAGACCCCAACTGATCCCTCCGAGTTTCTCTTAAGGCTGAGAGAAACATTCCATACTCTTAAGCCAACTCCTGCTTCCTGTCATTCATCTACGTCATGTTTCGTGCACACAGCCCTCAAAACCTGCTCTCATGTCTTTGTTAGGGTCGAGGGATTGAAACCATCATTGACAGTACCCTATCAAGAACCATTTCAAGTTTTGAGTAGGACCAACAAGCACTTTACAATCAAAATAAATGACAGGACCTCCACGATCAGCATTGATCGACTTAAGCCAGCTTTTCTCTTGAATAACACAGACTCAACAAAGGAGCCCTTCCCAGTACAGAAAAGTAACCATCCGGTTGTACTTCCTCCTAGACTTGATCAAAATGTGCCCATACCAGCGGCGACTCGCTCTGGTAAAAAGGTCAGATTCAACCCGAAGTACTTGTGAATTTTCATAGACTGTGAATCAAAGGACTTTTCATCATGTGAAAACTCTTAAAGACTTTCGCACCTTCGGTACTTGGTGGGGAGTACTGTGGTGTGCCTCGGCACCCACCTAATTCCTCTTAACTGGAACCAACCGGCGAGCAGGAGAAGTGAACTGATATGAACAGACATTTGCTCTAATTTCTCTCTGACTTGCACGAGGAAAGACATGCTTTCCCTTTATTCAATTTCCATGTTTCAACCTAAGTAATTAGTAATTCTTATAATACTCTGTAATGCTGTAAATTAAAAATATGTTTAACCTTTTTTATTATTCATTTTTACTATTTATATGGCGTGAAATAAACCTTAAATATATTTTCATTTCACGCAATACTGGGCTGTCCAAGGAACATTTAAATTATTTCCATTTTATTTACTATGGTGTATTTCTCTTGGTTTGTGCGACTTTCCATAGAAATCACTTTTTATTCCATGTTAAATCATTTTATATTTATTTTTTGGTGCAATTATCTTTTACTCTGAAGGAACATTTAAATGCAATTAAATTAAAATTCTTAAATCAAAACAGTCTAAAATGTAAATAAACAACATCCCACTTTCAAAGGGTCACAGTAAAATTATTAAACATTGACCAGTCCGCTGCAATAAAAAGGTTGGGGAAGAATTTCTTTACAAGCACGATGACAATGAGCTCAGGGGAAATTCTTCCCTAGAGAGCAGCAAATTTTATTATATCATTCATTATTATCTCGTTTAGTCAATTTTTTTCTCATTTTTATGTTCCTATACTGTAGTGCCTATACTGTTCTGTATCCTGTACTGTAGTGCTAAATGAATTTCCTTTATACAATTTAATTCATTGATTCCTACTACAAAATAACATATTTTATTGGGCCTAGGATGTCAACTGCAAATTATATTGTAGTTTACTTGTTATGTTTGTACAACTATGATGAAACTCATAGTATATCTGCATTAATGTAAATTTTGTAATATATTTATATAATAAATAATTTTAAAATGTATAATTTGTTTTTACACTGGAATCCCTAGAAGTACTGTGGTTGTAATTGGAAATTGCTTATGTATGGAATGTTTTGAATTTTAAAAACAGTATTAATAAACATATGTATAAATTTAAAAAGTGAATTTTCAAGGAAAAAAAATTTTGTTAGGCATTTTTCTATTTAAAAATATATTTTAAGTCTAGATTGTTTATTTGTAAGGGGTTCTTTTACATTTTACAAAAACAGCATTAAAAAGTATATAACTCCTTTTGAATTTATCACCTTTATACAGTGAAAATTGTATAACTTGAAACTGAGGGGACTGAAATATTTTTTTTTGTGTTAAAGGATTTTGCTTTAAAATATATATATATATATATTCAACAAAATTAAATTTATTAAAGTACATTTTTTTTGTATACAAACATAGATATGTACATATGCATTTACTAAAAATCAATGAAGCTAAAACATTCACAAGAAAATGAAATTTAATACAAAATTTAACAATACCAAAATCGTAACAGATTTCCACTTTCATCATCTTCATTTTAAGTGATATAGAAGTTTGCTTTCCCCTGAGCTCATTGTCATTGTGCTTGTAAAGAAATTCTTCTAAAGTAGAAATTGAAACGCGAACCGAACTCACTGATTTTTACTCGTACTTTGATGTGCTCTCCTCTGAATTCCAAAGCCAATTAATGAGAGATGAAATGTTTTTGTGAGGCGTTTGTAGGGTTGGAAGGTGAAAGTAGCTTAGATAAATAAAATTGACCTTCTTTAAAGAAAATTTCAAAGCCAAGTTAGCCTCCTTTATACGAAACATGTGAAACTACCTTGTTTTCATTTCACACCCCTCTTAAATCTCACTTGTGTGGCTGTGTTTTCTGAATTTTTCATTCATTCCCAGAAGGGAAATGTTTTCGTGTTAAGCAATTTTTGTTTCGTGTTAAGAAGGAAGAAAATTATGAAAATACATAATAATTTGTCATGACTGTTGTATTATTTCATGTTAACTGATATTTCATCTTAAGCATATTTCACTGCATGTTAAAATGGAATTTAAGTCATTCTTGTTGAAATCTGTAAAGCTTTCAGGCACTGGTAGAGCTCAATTGACTTTGTCATGTACAAGAATTTAGGTAAACGGACCTGTAAGAAAGTTTTATTTGCTCGTAAGAACTGACTGAGTTATGAAGAGACATGTTTTTGAGGAAGTGTGTATCATATATCTTCTCTGATCTAAAGAATGAAATTTATTAATATTAGTTGGCCTAGAAGGAGAAAAATCTGTTTTAAAAATATCAGCTGCTGCATGTGCTCTTAAGTCTTTATGTTGATTAAGTTTTTTATTTAAGTATTTTATTTTTAGAAATTTTTCTTTATCAGGTTGGATTTCTTATTTGAGCCACATTATTGCCTCCTGTCATCATTAATAGAAGAGCGCATTGATTTATTGTACGAGACTCATGTTGTAAGTCCCAAATTTAATTGAAGAATTTTATGGAATTCATTAAACTTGTGTGCATGCGTAATCTTTTGATTTTACTTTTAAAGTTTTAGTTTCTTTAAGTAAAACATTTTTCACTCTACTTATTTATATAAATGCTAAGCTTTGTATAACAATTTTTAGTTTATTCTATTATTATCTAATTTTTCAATTGCCTTTATTGTACTATAAGTTTTTTTTAATATCAAATGTTTTTTGTGAATTTATTTACATACAACATTTAGAGCAACTTAAGTAATGATTATTTTTGTTCTAGGTAAAAAACATAATGAAGCAGCTTTTTACAGCACTGGATTACTTACATAGTAAATCTGTAATTCATAGGTATATCAGTCAATTTTTTATCCTTATACACGGTTATGAAAAATATTTTTTTAAAAATAGTATAGAATGTCTTTTTAAGAAGCTTTTAAGGGTAGATTCTTTATTTAAAGGCTTTATTATTTGTTCGTTTTATGTATTACCTTTTGTTTTTACTTGATATATTTTAGGCATTTTTCTATTATAAACATTTGCTTATTAGTTTCAATAATTTTTATTTAGCTCATGTGTAAAAAATCACTCAAAATACATTGATTTTATGTTTTATATCCAATAAAAAAAACTACACATTAATATACAAATAAATGTTGGTAGAGGAATATTTGGATTTTAAATTTTTGGATCAATGTATTGAATAGAACTTTTACTTCTAAATATTGGTTTATTTTTGTATTGTCTCATACATGATAGTGATAGTTTTGTAAATTTGCTTTAAATAAATTTGAGGATTGCAGCAACTCAACAAATGCAACACTCAGAAGAGGGGATCTGCAGATGTATCCTAATTTATCTGTTGGAAATGTGCTGAGGTTTCATTCATTATGTAAAAACTGTTTTCAGTTTGTTTCAGGATTTTATTAATATAGAAACGATTATTCAAAGAATTTAACAGTTGAAAGTTGCAATACTGTTAAAAATAGGATTCAGAAATACTGTTAAAGATGGATTTTCAGTTACTGATATTTATAATCAACTTTTCATTGGTATAAATAGTTGTAACTATATCTTAACTTGTCTCGATGAACCACAATTACATAAATTCATTTGCCAGATTGGCAATTATTGCTCGTTTTCCAAAAGAAAATGCACAGGGGTCTTTTTGACATAATCAACAAGAAGTATTATTGGTGTTTATAAAGTTGTAACAATAAAAGAAAATAATTGTGGCTATGTAAAGGGATTTGAATGTACATAGAATTTTTTCCTAAAAATATTGAATCTAAAAAAGTAATTTTGCAAAATTAAAACCTTATGGGATTAATCAACACTTTTTAAAAAAATTTCAACTATAAATTTATGAAATAATTGAAATTTTAAGTTGTAAATTTTCCTGACATAGAGTTTTTATGTTTCATTAATTGAATGGAATTAAAAAAATTTAAAAATGCGAACTATAGATATGTAGTACAATATTAGTGGGACACAGAAATTTGTCGATATAATAAACTTATTGGAAAAGTTTTAACAGTATTGAATGTCTTATTCTTTCAAAAGTCTTTTTTTTTTATTACTAAATCATGCACAGACTGGAAACAGATTGACAGAAAATTACTAAGCAGCATGTATTGCCTTGCAATTAATAATAGACCATCTTTAATATAAAAAAAAATCTTGCTAGTAACTTTTAACGAATCATAAGAATAGTTTACTTCAAGTATAAGTTTTTAAATTTTTTTTTAATTATTTATTTACTTTAGGTATTTTAAAAAATTTGCATTTGAATTTATTTTAGTTTTGGAGTTCTGATAAAGTCCTATTTGCCATCCTTTCTCTACACCTATTTGTCCTTTCATTTTGTGGATGTTTTTTTAATTAAATTTATATAGTATAATTTAACTATTTTCGTCTTTTTTCCTTATAATTTAAATGTGCAGAATAATTGCAAATTATTATTTATTTTTTTTAGAGATATTCATCCTGGCAATATACTTTTCACTTCTACTGGGATGCTAAAAATTTGTATGTGTTACAATTTTATCTTGTATTTTTCTTTTGCCTATTTAGTTTTAAAATTGTTATTTAAATGTACAATTTTTTTTTAATTTAAGGGAACTTCCGAAATGCTCAATGGACAAATCAGAATAATGAACCAGTCAAAACATATGAATATAGGTAAAGTAAAATAATTTTAACCATTTTATTTTTTGTATGCTTTTTTTACTTCGTAATTGTACATATGTTCCAGTGCTTGTTTCCTTTTGATTTTATTCTGTGTTTAATTTTATTATGAGAAAAAAATTATTAGCCAAATTTTTGAAAAATAATGAAAATGATGTTTAGGTTTTTTTTTTTTTTTTCCGTTGCAAATACGGCAAAATTTAAATGTGAGAATAATTGAAAAAAATTTTTGAGATATTCAAAATGAGACTATATTTTTCACTTTTATTGGAATACTAAAATTTTGTTTGTGCTTCAAGCTGTTTGTTTAGTTTAAAATTTAGTAATGAACTTTCCTAATTGAATTCTTTGAGCAGTAGGTTAATTTTCCAGTTGATGACCCCCCTTGTAGTCAGTTTTTTCCCCCATTTAGATTAACCCCTTAACTGCCACTGGCGTATATATCTTTCTCGCTCAACCTGTACGTAAAGCACTTCAAATGAATACATCCATCTTTCTAAAATATGATCCTTTCCTTTGTGCTTTATCAATAAAACTATTCTAAAAGTTTTGGAATGCAATAAAATTCCCTTGGCAGTGTTTGTTAAGGATTTACTTATTTCAGAGAAAAATTTGCTTATTTGAGCCTTTTCTTTTTCCCTTCAATACACCGCATAATCCAAGCTATATGAAAAACAGTGGCATGGGGGAGCGAATCGTGCAACTTTTAATAGGCAGTTAAGGGGCTAAAACAATCATTGTCCTGGCTAACAGTGGTTTCATTGTTACCCATTGTTTTCTCCCCTCCAAAAGCCAAACCTTGTTTCCACCTTCATCATCACTGTTTGCATCAGAAAATTTATCTCCTTGTTCCTTATTAGTTAAAATGTTCTAGATTTCATCAGGTACAACCACTCGTTATTTGCCGACACACTACCTTATTGGATTATCGTAAATTTGTTATCTTCCCAAAAAATATTTGCTATTACATTTCTACTTAAAGTTTAGTCTGTAATTTTTTTTCCAGTATTTAAAACTAAGCATTAGTTTATTATCTTATCTCTGATTTCATCATTAGTGTGCTTTAGCATGGAAGTAATAATAGCCAATTGATACACACATACATAAATGTGTTTAAATTCTGTGGATTTTTCAATTTTTATTTAAATGCTTTTTTGTTGATCCATATTGCTTGTCTATTAATGCTATTCAGTACTGTGATGATTTTAATAATATTGTGGAACTCAGAAAAAAATAATGGTATTCTTTTGAAATGGATTTTATTTGATAACAGAGAATAAAATATTTGCATTCTGTTAAATTCTCCCTAAAGATTGAATTTTGGGGAAATACAGTACCTAAAACTGCAATTTAAGTTTTAGAAACTAATTAAAAGGCAGTCATATCTCCTTTATAATAGTTTTCAGTTTTATTTATTTTTGAGCGTAAGTGTATAAATGAATGAAATTCTCTGAAGAAGAATTGGTATTGTCATTTAACATAATTGTCAATTGATATGAATATCTCTAGTCTAAAACCAAGCAAATTTTTTCTTACCGATTCACAAAGTCATCAACAAATTGGAAATTTTTCATATAGATGTGACAAATCAGAAATTATGTAAGAATTAAATATGGCCGAGGCTGGACCAGGTCAATTCATCCCTTTAGTGGGTCGATAAATGAGTACCAAGCTTGCTTAGGGACTAAAGTGCTGGGGTTTTACTTCAGACTGACCACCTGATCGGTACATGTGCTCACGCACCTCAACGCCCAATGGTCATGTATACTGGGAGGGGGGGCACAGTAGGCCTTGGCCCTCATGGGCTGTTGCGCTACTGAGTTTAAGTTTAGTAAATACATAAATTTGGTTTTTGTTCCCAAAAAACAAATCACTGTATAGCTGGGCATTGTCAAGCCAAGTTATAGTCACTGACATTTATTAAATACACTCACTTCCAAAAGTTAAGCATGCAGAGGAAAATGCTAATTTCCGGAAGCCAATCGGAATTGAAGAGGATGTAATTCACTGTAGAGGTAGATAGGAGTATGCAAATATGTTAGGTAACAGCCAATTGTGCTTTAATGTCAAGAAATATGCAAAAAAAGGCAGTCTTATAAGAAGCCATCTTTATGAAGGGTTACAGAAGTTGATTAGAAGTGCTGATAGAAGGTGTTTAAAACTTTTGTACAATTTGTTTTCAAGACACGTGTTTCTATGACTTCAGAAAACGAATGGAAGATTCTGAGTGCTGGCGTGTTGTGGGGCGCATTGAAGCAGGGCAATCGATCACAGATGTTGCTCTTTTCTTCGGCGTTCATCATTCTGTAATTTCACGTTTATGGAAACAATTCCAAACCACACATATAGTTGTCGGAAGGCCCGTAGGCGGTCGCCCATTGGTTACAACCCCCCGCCGAAGATCGATATATTGCTATTGTAGCCAATCGGAATCGCAGAGCGACCTCCACTTGTGTGACATCTATGGTTACAGCATCCATTGGTAAGGCTTTATCTGCAGCTACTGTACGCCGAAGATTACATATGAATGGACTGTACGCCCGGGTACCTCGAGTTTGTGTTCCTTTATCCGTCCAATGAAGAGGGGCACGATTAAAGTGGTGCCGGGAACATGGAAATTGGACTGTCTGACTGGGGCAATGTCATGTTTACTGATGAGTCAAGATTTGCTCTGGAGCCAGATGACAAGCGTATAAGGATATGGTGTAAACAAGGAACACGCAATCAGCCCCAAAACATCACCGAACATCACACATTCAGAGGCGGAAGCATTATGGTGTGGGCAGGGATTTCATTAGGATACCGCACTGACCTGCACATCTTTAAACTTGGTTCTGTGACGGCTGTCCGGTATCAAGATGAAGTCCTAGTACCCATTGTGAAATTGTACGCTGCAGCAGTTAGCCCTACTTTTGTTTTAATAGACGATAACGCACGTCCTCATAGAGCTGACATCGTCGATGACTACCTGGAGAGTGAAGAGATTGCGCGTATGGCGTGGCCAGCATATTCGCCCGACCTTAATCCCATTGAAAATCTTTGGGATGCTCTCGGTCGTGCTGTCTCTTCACGTTTTCCACCTCCAGCCACTCTTATTGAGCTGGAAACTGCTCTACAAGAAGAATGGCGATTGCTTGATTCTGCAGTGGTTGACCACCTAATTGAAAACATGGTCAGAAGGTGTAAACTTTGCATACAGATGAGGGGAGATCACAATTAATGTCCTATTTTTCATTTTATGCTGTTTATTTTCACTTTATACGTATTTCTTTATAAGTATCCAGTATGACATTATCTGATAACTTACAAAAATTTAATATTATTTTTATTTCTGTATATAATTATTGATTTTGTTTTATGTATAAATATATATGCTACTTTACTGCCAAATTTTGTATCAATCAAAGCAGTATTTGTTGATTTTTTTGTATTTTACATCTTCGTGCTTAACTTTTGGAAGTGAGTGTATGCCATGACTTCAAAACTTTAATATTAGTTAAGTATAAAAGCTTTAAAAACCTGTTTATTCAGGTCCATTTAATGTCATTTGACATTAATTTTTTATTAACATAAGGATTTCAGATTGACTGATAAAATGTCCATGTCATATTGTGAATTTGATTCTCATTATCACCATCAACTAGTTTGCTTAATAATGAAATCTGTTTGGATAGTTGACCTTTAGGATCCATGATTTCATCACTTGACCAAAATTAAAATTTAAGAAAAAATGTTGACAATATTCTAGAACTGTGTAACCTCTTAAGTGGGGTACACAGAATGATACTTTGAGGTACATAACAGAAGTAGGCTTTAAAAAACAAAAATATCTCATACATTTATTAAATGGATAAATTCTTATAATTATTTCGGTTTTAAGGGTATTCAATTAAAAAAAGTTTGGAGATGACTGCTTCAGATGTAGCTACTGCCGTATCAATGATACAGGGTCCCAACACGTGTAAGCAAAAAAATCGTAAAGTATTAAATGACCCCAAGGAATCTTCAATGCATTGACCACTCAGGACAGCTATGCCAGTGCACTGCTTAAAACATAAATTTCCCAATTATTTGCTTTTGTTGATTCCACTAAAAATTTGCTCACATCCTCTTTAAATTACATGGTTTATAAGCTGTATTAAAATTAAAATAGGATTCCTAAATTGAACTACTAAACTTAGTGGTGCAAAAGCCCATGAGGGCCAAGGCGTACTGTGACCTTAGGCGCTGAGATGCATGAGTAGATATCCTGATCAGGAGCTCAGTCTGGCGCGAAATGGCCCAGTGTTTAGTTCTCAGGCAAACTTGGTACTCATTTATCGACCTTGCCCAGCCCGAGGATAGAGCTTCGAACCTGTTGTGTGGAAGCACAATACACTGCTACTCGGCCACTGGCCTTATAAAATAGGATTCCAGTACTCAAAAAAAAAAAACACTTCAGCTTGTCTTTTAATAACTAAAACATCTGTATTTTTCCATGACACTAATCAACGAATGAACAATAAACAAGTAAACATTTTCATATGTAAAAAAATATAGATAACTTTATTTTTTTAACAATGTGTTGTGTTATCACAAAAATAATTCGATATATTTTTGTTTATCAAAGATGCTGGGATTAGTTAATGAATTAGGAATATAATCTTCAAATATAAATTACCTAACTATTTAACAAGGGGAGGGCATGACCAAGGAAATTCATTTGGAGTTGAGACTTGGTATAATAGTAGTACTCCTGTTGGGTGTTCAACCCTCAATGTAATTCCGCCGAATGGCCAGTCAATTCGGAGAAAATAGCCTTCGGAATTCATGCTTAGCTTTTATACAATTAAGTTTCAATTTCCTACAACGATTCCATAGCTTGGTTGGTATGTCGTCTGCATACTATGCACGAGGTTAGGGTTCGATTCATCGATCAACTTTTTTTTTTCATTTAATTTAATTATTTATAAAATTAAATAAATTATTTATGAAAAGTTTATTTGATATTAAGTAATATTTTATGTAATTTTGTATTTTATAAAGTAAAAAAAATACTGTAATTATATACTAAATTATATATATTTTTATATTAATAAATATTTATAGAGTAAAATATAAATATTAAATGATATTATACATAAAAATTATTTATACAAATAGTTTTATAATGTGAAATACAATATACTATTAATAAATATTATATATAATATAAATTAATTTAAAAAGTATATTATTATTAAATTTTATAGTTTTAATAAATTTATATTTAAATTTTAATTAATAATTATTTTTAATTGTTAATAATTTTAGTAATAAATAATTTAAATAATAAATTTATTTAATTTTCTTTTACTTTATAAAATACATAATAATTACATAAAATATCATTTAATATTTAATAAACCTTTCAAAAAAAATTTATTTAACTTTAAAAATAATTAAATGATATGAAAAAAAAAGTTGATCGATGAATCTAACCCTAACCTCGTGCGTAGTATGCAGACGACATACTAACCAGGTTACGGAATCGTTGTAGAAAATTGAAACTTAATTGTATAAAAGCTAAGCATGAATTTTGATGGCTATTTTCTCCGAATTGACTGGCCATTAGCAGAATTACATTGAGGGTTGAACACCCTAAAGGAGTACTACTATTACACCAAGTCTCGACTCCAAATGAATTTCCTTAGTCATGCCCTCCCCTTGTAAGGTTAACATGTCTTCTCTTGCATATGTATTTGAACGTAGTTTATTTAACCATGAACACAAAATTGTCAATTTGATTACCTGATGGTATTTGTTTTCAATAAATAAGTCATAGTTCTTATTAGTTGTAATCGAGACTGATTGCTGTCAATGTCCATCAATTCCAGTCCCTTAATCTTGTTCTTTTTGCAGCTTCTTCAGCTGTCTTCTATCCCTAGTTTACAGTACCATTACCTTTGAGAATCTGTTATATATAATTTCATAAGACAAAAGAATGATTGGATATTAAATGTAGATATAATTTAAGATATCTTCTCTCTCAATAATTAGTGCTTGAAACATATTTTTAGGTCTCCTGTCTGCTTGATGTTTTGAACTCTTTTAATTTAACATACAATATCCCATTTATGTAAGGAATCTTTGATGAAATTGAACTGAAGCACACTGCTGAAATAAAGTCACTTAATACAAATTCAATATCATGAACATTCAACAACTGTGCAAAAATCTATACTTTTAGCAACATTTTTTTTTCCCAAAATAGTGTAACTAGTGCTGCATAATTAAATTAAATCATTTATTTTTTTAAACCTTAAATGTTGCGCAGTTTTAATGGTATCAGTTCAAAACTGAACCTGATAACATCTTCAAGTAATCTCGTATCTGAATTATTTGTTCTGGTATTAAATTTTGTGAATTGTGGTTTGCTTTTTAAGATCCCAGTTTTGAAATTAAGTATTTACAAATTATTATACAAATATTGTTTTTAGTTTCAAATGGGGCTGCGGATTGGTAATTACCATTGCAGACCTTGTACATTCCTTGTGAGTTAGTATCGCTTTTTGTAAGTGCTGCACCATATAGATGGAATACCAATTGCTACAATGTAATTTTGTCACCCGGTTTGGGTCACTATGGGCTGAAAAATCAATGCAGTTATGTAATATAAATTATTGAATTATTGTTGTCTTAATTACTTAATGGTAATATTGTTTATTCATTTCATATAGATATCAACCATTAGAACTTCTTTTGGAATTTGAAAAGTGCAGTACAGTTGCTGATATATGGTAAATTATATTTTTGTAGATAAATCTGCTCTTAATTATTTTTATTTAATGCATTTCACACACACATCAATAAGGATGTAATCTTAACATAAATTGAGTGCTAAATTTCCCGAATCATTGCTAATTTCCGTGTGCTACCGTTACCATTGCTAATCAGTGCTAAATTACCGTGTTTGAATTATTTTTTTCGTAGATTTTAATTTATAGTAATTCATATTTCTGAAATACTTAATTTTCTATGAAAATTCAAGAAAAATATGAATAGATAAAATTGTTCAAGACATTGGTAAAAAAAAAAGTAACAAAATCAAGATAGATACAGATTTTAGCAAGAACTATTCCAGAAATAAATTTGTTTTCTTGCATCATTAAATATTAAAAATATGCAAAATTATCTGTAAAATTATTTAATTTTAGAAAGCAACATCAAAAAGTAGCTAAACTATGCAAATTTTACTTAACATTTTTTCATAGAATTTTGTATTAATTTAAAACATAATTATTATTCCACTTGTAAATTTATGAAAGAAACCAAAAACCACAATTAGATGAGGAAGTCAGCAACAAAGCTCACATCCCATTTTATGACTTTGAATCATAGCATGTTTAAATGTTTTATGCAAACTTTTGTAAAGAGCTTTAGCGACATATGGTATGATTTTATTTTGATTGATCAAATAAAACAAAAACAAATTATCAATATACTGTACATTATTGGTGAAAGCAGGTAATAAATTATAACTTTAACAAAACTGAAAAGTGATCAGTTGATAAGCTTACCAATTTATTTATTTCTAAAGCAATAGCCCTTAAATAATATTTTAAAGGGAGATGGTACGATTTACGCAAAAAAAAATTTAATTTAAGGATTTTCAAAATTTGTTTGGTTGCCTCCAATGTTTGTATACTATGTAAAGCAGGTTTTGTCCTCAAAATATCATAGAAAGCTAGACACATAATTTTTTAAGGAAAATACTTAAAATTTGTGAAGTGCTACTCCTCCTACAAAAATTTACATATGTGCACGAAATTTGATTTACAACTATGTTAAACTATGTATAACAAAAGTTGGTATGGGTTTTGCAATAACATGATTTTTATTCGTACAATACTACTTTTTATGAATGTTTGTTGAAAATTCCATGAAAAATGTATAAATTCTGAGTTCAATTATTTTAAAAAAATAAAAATTCATTTGATTCTAAAATGCATACCAACTTTTGTTACATTTACTATTAGCAATTAGTGGAAAAAATTCAAAACATTAGGCACAATAGGAAAAAAACCTCAGCATTTTAAATGAAGACAAACTAGTTATTTTATCTTTCTGAGATAAGTAAGTTTAAAGTTTTGATTTGCCATAGGGATGTAAATAAAAACAAATGTAAAAGCTATCATAATTATGTGTTTTTTTAAGTTTAGAGCTTTCAGATTTTTTGTGAGGAAA
>BMAV01002762.1:51878-75545 GCA_019973955.1 Trichonephila inaurata madagascariensis
TAACTTGAACTTTGCAGTGTAACTTAACGCTTTCGCTTCAACATGATAAAAACTTTCAAAGGACCTAATAGCTCTAGTCAAGAGAAAATTGGAAATGCCACCAACGACTAGTAACTGTTTTTTTTTCCGAGGAATCGAATTCGTTTTTGAATGTAATTGGACAAAAACTAGTTATGGCTGAAAAACGTCATTCGAGTCATGAAAGCACCATATATTATTTATTTTATAAAACCTAAACAGCATTTCTTTCAAAACTTTACTGTTAGCTCTTCTGATGGAGAATGTTTTTTCTCAGATAATCCGCGGTGGCAATAATACGGTCCATAATACGCACAACGAAATTTGAAACTTTTTTTAACACATAATCTGCGGATTATATACAGGAAAATACGGTAATTCAATTTAAGACTGGGAAAATGCTTTAAAATGAAACCAAAACCTTAGCTCATAAAACTTCAAATATCTTAAAAACTAATTTGCTAACAGATATGAAATTTCGTGGCAAACTTCTCAATGATATGGGCCACTAGAAAATGCAAAAAAAAAATTCTGTAAAAATGAATTTTTTAGGGTACTGTGTAGCCTTAATTTTGAATGTATTTTTTGGATGGAATTTTTAAAGCTTTATATAATGCTAAAATGAACTGATCTCCAAAAATTAAAGTATAACATATCTTTCAAAATTCATTACTAAAAAAATATAAATAATAATAAAATTCATAGTTTATATCAGTGATTCCCAAAGTGGTCTATATAGGCCTCCATGGGTCTATGATGACCTGCAAGGGGTCCATGCCAGCGAAAAAATAATTTGCTGGTCCATGAGGTGTAAATGGGGGTCTATAATAGTAGCTCTCATTAAACCAGATCGTTACTTTAATCTTTAAAAAAAAATTGATCAAATGGAAACAGGATTTTACCAATTTTACTGATTCATTTACTAAATTTAGTGAGGTTAATTTGTGGTTACTAGGGGACAGCATAAATTTTATTAAGACAAGGACCATTTCAGCATTTCTTTTCTGAATTAAGTTTAAGAAGTATAATATTTGGCATTGCAAATTTTCTCAATTAGTCACAGGCAATCTGTCAGGACATTTTAACTTACATTCAATATTTAAATGCCCTTTACTCAGATTTTGAAACTAGGTTTGATTTTACTTTTTTTTTATAGTAATATCACAGTAGACAATAAATTCATATAGTCACATTGAAAAAAAAATGTTGTATTACAACAGGAACTGATCAGAATAGTCCCTAACGATCTTAAAATAAAATTTAGAAAACGGATGTCAGAAATTTTGGCTTTAAAAAGAAATACCCGTTATTTGTCACAAAGTATTGAATATTGCGAGAATGTTTTTTATTACTTTTTCTAGTGAGAGGGAGTTTCAGTGAGTTTGTCAATCTTAAAAACAAAGAGGGGGGGACTAGACGCTTACTAAGGAGATTTAGGGTTAAACCTGACTAGATTGATATTAAATATTGAAAAATTGTTATTGAAGCACCAGATTCATCCCTCTTATTAAAAACATTTGTTATTCAGTTCTTTTATGTAACAGTTGTTTTATGTATTAAATAAATTCATTTTAATTTTATTTAACCCTCCAAGCGGTCTGCACGTAAAATTCCGCATTCCAGAGATGCTTTTTCTGCCTTCAATTAAGATTCCCAAAAGCGGCCAAGCCGCATTCTTAAAAATACTGCTCAACCGCTTTTGAGAACCCCACCTGAAAGCAAAAAAATATGTGCGGTGCATTTTTGAAGCATCTCCAGAATGGCAAGACTTTAAATGCAGACCGCTTAGAGGGTTAATTCATTAACATGTGCTTCTTAAGTTTTAAATGCTATACTTCACTATGTTAGAAATTTAATTCTTTTAAAGTAATTACTAGTACCAACTGTCGAAAAGATATTTAAATTGATAAATTTGCAAAAATTCAGTATTAGGTAAGCAGGGGTCTACCAGAAACCGAAAAACATGGTAAGGGGGTCAATGAGACAAAAATTTGGGAACCTCTGGTTTATATGAATGATTATAATGAACTTTAAGCAAACTTATGTAAAAAAACAAATGGCGTTACTTTTATTTTAAAGAAATGGAAGAGTTGAAGAAATTGTGGTAAAATCAAGTTTTCATTAGTTATTGGTAGTATTATTGAGAATATTTAGGAGAGTCTAACATTGTCAGGAAGAAGTTGTTAATTCAATTCACTAAGGTGACAAAAAGGATGGATAGAGAAGTTATCACAAGTTGTGATGCTGTTAGGTATCTCAGTGTGGCTCTTAGTATGTTTCAAAGACTGGGAGATCAATTTAAATTTGAAGATTCTGTGTCTAGAACAGGGGTGGCCAACCCAAATAACCTTGTGGGCCTTTTTGGAAAAACATTATAATCCCATGGGTTGCACACATATGAATATATATATCTTTATAGTAGATATGTACCCATTACGAACATGTATTGGAGTGAAAATTTAAAACAGACTGATGTATTATTACTGTTTTCATTGTTTTTCATGGTACATAGATAATATAATAATTATGCAATGATCAAATTATGTTTAATTTATTTAATTAGTGAGATATTTGTTTCTCGACTTGTATGTTGATCTCAATGTGTGTATTTGTGCATTGTAATTGATGTTTCTGGTTTTCACCCATCAACCCCTTCGTGACGGGCGGTGCAAATGTGCATTCTTCACGGACGCATCTCAGGGACGGGCAGTTCAGATGTGCATTTTCAGCTGGAACGTTTTTTAATGACCCCTAGATGGCACCCTATGTCCATTATATTGAAATCAAACGTAGCTAGAGTAACCTGACCTTCAGTTAGTTTATATTCTGCTTGGATTTGATATTTTCCACATCAACTGAGTGTGTGTGGGGGGGAGGGTAATTGAAAGATCAACAAACAAAGCTCGGCTCACATAAACTCCTCTTAAGATGAAACATCTGAGCTTCTTATAACTCATCGAATACTTTTTTCTTATTTTTTTTACAACCGTGGGCGGTGTTTTAGCGTCAGTTCTGCTTAAGATTTTGTTGTTTTTGGATATATTTTGCGTACTTTTCTTATTTCAAAAACCTTGACTCCAGGTTTTTATTTGATTATTTTGAAGGCATTTTCTTAAACTTAATATGAACAAAAAGGGTGAAAAAACCAAAGTGTATAGTCACAAACCATGTGTAAATAATAATAATAAAAAAAACTAATGTAACAAACATTTTATGCTTGCAAATCATACAATGTAGGACTTTGCGTTTCTCCATGCTTCGAGATTTTCCACACTCAATCTTCATTTTAATTTTGCTATTTCTTTTTGTAAATAATCTTTGTCGTAATTTTTTTTATTAATTTGAAAATGTATTAATGTGTTTTGTCAATGAAAATTGTGGAAAAAAATGAATAGTGTTTACGAAATTTATTTCCCAAGGTAAGTCATATTTTTTTATATCATTTCATGTAAGTTAAAGTAAAAACGTTATTACATTCTACTTTTAATGTAACTGACAACTTGTGTTATAATCTAAAGGGGTACCAAAAATTACGACGTTAGGACTGAAATTTTATTATTTATGCGTTTTTTTCTGAAGTTAGGCTTAGCGACAAAAACGCCCCGTCCTGAAGAGAGTAGTCCTTACGCATTCACCCCGTCCTTAGCGAGCGGCTATCAGAAAATCGCCCCATCCTGAAAGGGTTAAGTTTGAGTGCAATTTATGTTTGATAAATTTCTTTTTCAATAAAAGATTCGCAGTAACAGAAGCAACGTGATAAAATAGAAACAGTTATGGGATTTATTTGTTAAATAAACACTAAAAAACAAAATAGTGGTATTTTGTTAAGTTGCAATGAATCTTGTGGACCTCAAAATTATTCAAGTCAAGCTGTGATTTGGCCACACCTGGTCTAGAAGATATATTACTGGTAACCATGAGTTACAACACTTACTAGAGACTGTTTTCTAGCTCTTTCAGGTTGAGAAAGAGGAAGCACTACTGTACTTCAGCGTGTTACAAATCATTTTATCTCATCAGAAACAAGAATCTCCACTACTACAGTGTGAAAAGGCTTTCACTACTCAGGACTCTTTGCAAGACAACCAGCTGTGTGTGTCCCCCTCTCCTTGAATCATAGACAGAATTGTGCCCCTTTATGTTGGGCGTGGGAACTCGTTTCCTGGATATGACAACACTGGGCTTCTGTACTCTTTACAGATAAGTTCAGTTTCACACTAAAGAGCAATTTGGGATGTCTGCTGGTTTGGAGGAAACAACACATCAGCTAGAACCAATTCAATATTGATGAACGACATAGTTACAAAAGAAATGGAATAAGGGTTTGGGCAGTGATCCTCTCTTAGAAGTCACACTGACTTGCATATGTTCCATGGAAGGACTCTGAATGGTATGAAATGTGTGATCTATGTGTCCACCCATATACTACTACTTTTGGTAATGAATTCATTCTGATAGATGACAATGTGCAAGCTCACTGAGCTGTGCTTGTTAAAAACTATTACGGAGATCTCCACCAAAGGACTCTCCTGTTAGAGTAATGAGGTCTCAATGGTCATGTAGTTTCACGTTGGAAAATATCCAAGACCGGACATTGCAACGCTTATGTTCCAAGGCATGTCAGCCTTTGACCTCCCTTTATCCAGCCAACATAGAAGTGACTGGCGCAGTTCCCACGCCAATAATCGGCTTCAAAGTCTACCATGTGAGGGGTGACTGAAACCAATAGCTGATTAGTAATCCTATCTACATCCAAACAGAAGCAATTCTGCGTCACATGAGGCTTGGAAGGGTGTGACATATTTGATCTTTAAAGAGGCACAAAAAAAGAGGGAAAACCAAGAAACTTCACAGTCACTAGTGAGACACTTGTACAGGCTTAGATACTGTACTAACACTTCTGCAAGCTTCAGTGCTCTACGGCACCCCAACACACACCAACAGACTCTCTCCGATTGACTTCCAGGTTCACTTAGACTCTTTCACACTTACAGTGACCTATCAAGGCTCCTATCAATGAGTATGTCAATGTTGTCCTTTTACAGGAGTTATCCTACCTCAACAACACTACACCTTAACAGCCTCCATAGCACTATCTTGTGGATTACCTTTTGGGACAAATAGAATGGCCAGCTCAGTCTTTGGATCTGAATCCAATAAAGCATATTTGGGACTACCTTGGGAGATACATTACTGCTTTTGGTCCTTCGTCAAGGTTATTGCACGAGTGGAAATAAGGGTGACTTCATGTCTAATCTTTGCATCTCGTTTCAGTCTCTGACATCTTAATTGGCAGCAAGGAAAGTTGATGTTGCCAAAACATTGCAGTTAAGGGTGGATATATTCTTTATTAGAAAACTCGTGTATAATGTTTCCATGACATTTTTACTCATTACTGACATATGACAATATTGGGATGTACTGTTTTCTCCATTAATAGACTTTTCTGCTAAAAGTACTTTTTTTTCAAATTATGCTTGTTAAATTAATACAAATTTTTATATTGCAATCAAAAAGAAAAAACAGTTTAGTGTAAGTTTCCTCCAAAATTGCCTTACTTTTATGTTTATCCATTTTCAAATTAAACTCAAACAACAGGTTGTATTTTAACTTTTAGAGGGCATTGTATGTATATATATATATATATATTATAGCTATATATATATATTAGTATAATAATTGTCAATTATAATAAGTTATGTGGACATTTTGTAATTAATACTAGAAAAAATTTTCATGACATGTCTGATATTAGAAGTAAAACAATATATTATTTTCACTGTCAAAGAAATATACTTTTAATAACAAATTATTTTTCCGGTTCATTTGTTACCAGGCAAAAAAATTGCAGGTTGTGTAGGAGTACAGAGATGACTTGGAATCACATAGGAATGTAGGGTCGCAAATGCTGTAGTAGCTCCAAGCTATGATGCTAAGAAGCAGAGAAAAAGAGCAGAAACAGCAACACATTAATTGGGCAGAAAAAATTTTACTGAAATGTTATACTACAACAGGTGTTCAAAATTATGACCAAGTCATCTAGTAGACCTGGCAGAGGTGCTGAATGGAATTCCTTACATTTTCAAAGATTCCAGGCATGTCTCTTATCCTCCTGGCAGCTACAGATTTTCGAGCAATGAGTCTTCAGCTGAAGGAACAGGGTTTCTTGTACACCAAACTCTTCATGTGACCGGATCCAGACTCGCATCATTTTCTTTTCACACTTGCAAAGGTCATGTAATGTAGAAAACGCCTGTTCAAGTAAAGTTCCTGGTACAACCGTTGAGTAGCATACTATTACAATTCACAGCTCCATACATGATTAGCATGCCGACCAGTTCTTCGTTTGAAGACTAATTCATACTACTATCTCAGGAAACAAATCGCAAAGAATGACTTCCAGCAGGATCTATTTTCACAAAACCTTTCGTTCAGCGCCATCTACCACAAGACTGACCGAAGGAATCCTTGAGAACGTAAGGAATTCCACATATTGTCGCTATCAGGTCTGCCAGATGACTTCCTGGTCTTAAATTAAAACACCTGTTATAGTAAACCTTTCAATAAAGTGTTTTCTGTCTCTTTAATATATTGCTGTTTCTGTCCTTTTTCTCTGCACCATAGCATGTAACTACGGCCCTTTCAACCCTGCATTCCTGTGTGATTCTGAGTTGTCTCTGTACCCCCTACACTCCATGTAAGTTTGTCTCTCTGGTAGTGAATCACCCCGTATATATATATTTCTTATGTTAAAATGGAATTTCAGAACTCTAATTTTGTGTTTGGTGATGATTCTTAGGTCTGCTGGTTGTATTTTTGCTGAACTACTTCTAAAAAAAAAATTGTTTCCTATGATGGAGCACGAAAATTTGCTTAAACAGATATTTGCATTGCTTGGTTTCCCTACTAAAAGTATTTATAAGGTAAGATCTTTTGTAAAAAAACTTTTCTTTATTTAATTTCATATAAATATGACAAAACAGTAGTTAAGGGATCATCATAGAATTAACTTGTAGACCAGGGCTGGCAACCTATGGTGCATGTGGTACTCTGCACTACTCTACAAATTTATCAATCTTAAGTCGATAAAGTTGATGTGTAATGGACCTTATTTGATAAACATCTTTAAAATTATGGACATTTGCGGGATTACAAAAAAATCTGAAAGATAACTCTAAAGATAAATTTACAGTTATTTCATAAATTATTGAATGTCATTCCTGAAGAGATTTAATTGTTTGAAAGAAAATTAATTGCATGAACTATGTTTTCCGCTTTTGTACATATATCTAAGTAAAAAGTCTTTCCTCATATGAAAAATATTTCAAGTCCACAAAGAAATTGTTATTTAACTATAATAAAGGGGAAATGCTTATATTTTATGTTATCCATTTCTTATTTTAATAAATATATTTAAAAATACTTAATGTATGTACGATTTAATTTTTTTTTAATTTTTATTTTTGTTGAAGAAATAGTTATATTTTATGCATTTATTTTTGTTATTCAAAATTAATATATAATAAAACTGTAAATCTATGATATTGACCTCTGTTCTCTAACTCTGCATGCATTATCACGGGAATTGAATTGTTTCAAAAGTGTCCTACTGTGTGGCACACTGAATCATATTGGTTTGCACATTGCAGCTAAAAGGTTGTAGACAATGTAGTTTCTGGTCAAATTGGGTTTGAGACATGGAGCCTCTGAAGACCCATCATGTAAAAGAGATGATGCATGTTATATCTCTTGAAGTTCAAATTCTTGGCAGCAATTTTGAGAGTAAGGTATAATCCTCATTACTTGATCATTGTTCAGAATTACTAGGTCAACTGCAAATAGTTGTGCTGCTAAGTGAGAGGTTGATAATAAAAATCTGTCAACTTTATATAAAAATTTAAAGATTAGTTTTTATTTAGTTATGTGAATCTATGAAATGTTTCATGCTTAGCATGAAAGTTCATAGTTTTGCTCTAAAATAAAAAATTATTTATTTTGATTTAAAGATTTGTATCTTAGGTTACATTATGATATGCTTCAAGTCTGTTACTTAAATAAGATTTGGGGAGAAGAAAATCTAGTTACTATTCTTTGTCAATCATTAGCTTTAACTTGGTTATCGAATTATCTAATCCAAAGAAATTTATCTTTTAAAAGATTTAGAGACATTTCCATAAATTTATTAATATGGATTTATATATATTAATATTTATTTTTGGTATATTGGATAGAAAAAAAGAAAAGACTTTCTTGATTAAGTTTACAATTTTTGTTACTAGGTGGTTTTTTTGTTAATGATTCAAAAGGTTTAAAGTAGAAGTCTTAAACCTTTCATGCTTGAGGACCAAATTAATAAATTTACAATGATCCGCAGGCCACATCAATAAATTCACTGCATGACTGTCAAACAAATATTGTAGTCAAGAAATTTATGTAAAAAAAGGGAGATTGTTTTACAAGACTACAACTGATTCTCTAAGGGATGGTGTTTACATATATTTGTATGTGTGTGTGTATATATATATATATATATCAATTTCAAAAAAGTTGAATGGAAGTCGAATTAAAATACTTTGCAAACTTGTTAAAGATAAAGAGTCCACCTTTTTTTCTGAAAATTCCTGAGATTTTATGCATTTCATTTTTTTTATATTTAAAATTATTTCAGTGAAATTTTTGAAAAATTCGTCATTTTCAGAAAATTTTATCTCAAATAGATATCTAACTCATCCATGAAATGTTTTAAACATCAAGAGTAACAAACAAAAAAATGGCGTGTGTTTTTTTGGACAAAAAGCAGATAAAGCAATTTTTTTTAAATTGTCTTCAATTCAAATAAAGGGCTACTCAAATGCCATCAGCGGATCATGGACGGAAGACCCCTAGTTTAAAATTTTAATGAACTTAATAAAATTAATTTCTAAAAATAAATGTCATTACAATGAATACTGTTTTCTTTTAGAGGAATTGTTAACTCAAAGACAACTCTAAACTGAAATTCTGCTCGAAAGTCAATTTCAGAGACACAAAAAATTAACCTTCCTATATAAATAAATGTTTTATACATTTACTCTTAGTTTCTTATTTTACTGTTTCAAAATGGTTATATTCCTGTCAATTGAGATAATTGTTTTCCAGTTCTAAATCTGAATCAAAAAATTAAGTTATATATTACTAAAACATAAATTATTGTAAACACAGTTACTTTAAAAAATGAATTGTAATATACAAAAGATAGTAGGATTATCTATTTTGAAATCCTTAAATTCAAAATTTTGTGTGTATTACGGTTCAGAAAATTTTTAAATTTTTTTTCTTGCATCAAATGGCTATCTTATAGCTGTAATTTTTTTTATTACACTTTATATCTGATGTTCAAAAGTGAAAAACACTATACATTCTAGCTCATTTTTTAAAATGTAACCAATTTTAAAATAAAACAATTTTTTTTAAGATGTGAAATTAACAAACTTAAGTCTTTGAATGTGGATTATAGCTGTGTATGAATTAAACACATTGTCATATATATTAGTTTTATTTTATAACAAAATCAACAATGTTAAAATTTATTTTCATCGTAAAAAAGAAATCTTTAAATCTATATCCTAATCTTTTATTAGTATTCTGAAGTTTTTAAAATGGATTTAGTTAATGAAAATTTTTGAATGTTTTATTTTTTTACTTGAAAATTTCTGTGAAGGTATGAGATTTCTTATTTAAGTAAATATTGTTATATTTGAATATTATTTTCTCAGAAAAGCATCTTTCAATTTAAAAAATAATTTGAATGTTACAATTTGTCTGCTTAAATAGTTTAAATATAAGTAATATGTATAAAAATACTAGTTGTGTATAAAATAGATTTGAAGCTTTTAAAAAAATTTTGAGTGATTAAATTTCAGGTTAATTAACTAACTAATTTTGGAACAATTCAACCAATATAATAATTTTCTTTGTTCAATAGAAATTATATGATTATCCACTGATTTTGGATTTGTTCAAGTACACGAAGCACCAGTGAGTATTACACATATTTAGTGTCCCTTGATATTTAGTTTTGTTATACTTATTGTTAAAGACCAAAATATCTGTAAATGTACTTTATTTTTTTTGCTTAAAAAATCCTTGTACTTATTCTTGAATTGATTCTAAAATTCCACAATAAAATACTCTTTTGTAAAAAAAAAAAGACATTTTCTAGTTTTAACTATCAATGTAAAATAATTCCGATTTTTCTAAATGTCTGCATTTAGTATTTAAATTTTAAAATTTGATTTATAAAATGAGGGTGTAAAGAAATATATTACAAATAATTTATTAATCTGTTTAACTTTTCATTCATTTTAAGGTGGAATTCTTACTTTAATTATAGTTAATAAAATTAACAAAATTTTATTTTTAAAGTGGTTAAATGATTTGATTTTGAATTTTCAATGCATGTAAGCTACATATGATTACCGTAAAATCCGTCATATAATGCGCACTTTGAACACAAAAAATAAGATCAAAATTTACAGGTATGTGTTATACTCCAGGTATAAAAATAAGAGCTTTAAAAATAAAAGATGAGCATAAAAAAAATTCGACTTCTGCTTAGATTGAAATACTGTTAATTTTTTTAAAAAATGACATTCCTTATGAACTTAAAGGGTTGTTGTTCTAGAAGTATGCTATTTTTCTAAAGCTTTGAATAATACATGAAAAAAATGACTTAAAAACATAAGAGCATTGCACACATACATTTCAGGTTTCTTCATAAAAAGGGGGTGCGTGTTATACGGCGAATATACGTAAACATTAAAAATTGCAGCTTGAAAGTGTAGGTGGGCATTTTTCGCTGTATTTTAAGTTATGTATAATCTTCTCAGAGCTAACTAATATAAATTGGTACATTAAGATTAATTCTATATGTTGACCATCTTTTCAAGTTGAGCATTTTGTCTTAGTTTCTTGAGTGGTCAGCCTAAGGAATTTCCACTGCTACATATTTTGAAAGAAACTTCTCTCATTCTGCTCTTTTAGATATCTTGACTTTAGAGTTCACATAGAAAAATTTTCATCTGATCTGGGTCTTCTCTCATATTCTGTGTAATCTGGGAATTATATAAAAAAGAAAAAATAATTTGATTAAGAAATTTAGCTAAATAAAATAATGGGTATTATTTTACCATTCTACTTTATGTTATTTGGCTATAAAAAATACTCTAGAAGCATAGACTGTTATTTTCTTTGACTTGAAGTTTTTTAATTTGTCTTACTTTGTTTTTTCGTGTTCCCAAGTTTACTATTTGTGCTATTTGCTTAAATTCTTAAAATACAATGTGATATTAATAAATTGTATTACTGCCCAAACCTAATATGCTCCTTTTATCATCTTTAAAAAATATATATGTATGGTATTAAAATAATATAGTAGTTGAAGAGAAAATTGACCTATGTTTTTAAATATGTAAAGAATGAAAAAACATGAATACTTGTTTTAGAAAGTAGAATTCTGGGATTGTCTGGAAATGTATCTAATTTTCTTAAATTCAATTACTCGTTCAGCACTTGGATATTTATTGCAATAAAGCTAAAAAAAATACAGATTGTCTGAATACATACAACATGTAATTGTCAATTTTAATAGTTTGTGATATTCAAATCAAGCTGTAGCTTCAAGTTCTAATTAAAACTGAACTATGTGTATGAAAAATGCCTGTTACTTTGCATTAAATAAGAATGGTTCCCAAAATTCTCCAATTATGTCATGTGGAAGTTAAAAGTGAGATACCAATTTAGTTGTCTTCTTACCTGGGTTCAAAATGACTAGATGAGTTACAAATGGCTCTTGGGTTTATCCATTGCTATGTTAATCAAATCAAAATAATCTTCTTTACAAATTTTAATTTAAAAAATAACTATGAAATTTATACCTTTTGCAACTTAGTTGATGGAAATCATTAGGGAATTCTAAAATTGAAACTTTTAGTATTTTAATCCAAGAAATTGTTATGTATAAGAATATGCTGTACAAATAATTATTTCTCTCAGCTACTACCTGTTCTTAGAAAATAATCTCTTCATTTTTTTTATTCTTTCACTTCTCAGCTATAATTGTTTGGATTCACACATGAAAAAAAATTCTGCAGAAGCTTGTGATACATTAGCTGTGAATCTGTTGCATGCTTGTTTCGTATATAATCCCAAAGAAAGGTAACTTTTATGAAAATAATCTTTTCAAATATCTTTTTTTTTTTTTTTGTTGTTTTATTCTGGTTTTTTAACTTTTAGTTTTATTCTGGTTTTTCAAATTAACATTCTTTTGAATGGGAGAAAAATTTCATAGTCAATAATGATTGTTTGCTTATAAAGAATAATCTCTTATTTATAAGATTTTCATTACAAATTATGCACATGAAATCAGCCTTCCTTGTCATGTTTTATTTTGGAGGAAATGCAACTAATTTATCATGTATTATTTACTGTCATTTTATTTCATATAATTATTGTATTAGTCACAAAACGTAAATTTTGAAAATTGATGGTTTCTACGTTAAGAAAACTTTACAGTTTTTTTTATGTTTAATTTGATTAGTATTAATTTAGGCATCATATTTCCCAAAGCTTCTTAAATTGTATTTTAAGATTAATTATAAAGAATCTCATAAACATATAAAATCTCATAACTATGAATAAATTTCATTATTTATTAGAAGTTTAATATTAATTTGTTTGTAATATAGTAAAGCAACTTTTCCTTTTGAAATGCTCAATAAATGGCAATAAATTTTAGTAGAAATTGAAAGAATTTTTTTTTAATTTATCAACCTTTTTTTAAAATTTTTTACTAGTTTAACTTAAAACAACAAACAGATTGAAAACATTATATATAGCTTGAATATGTATATATCTTTGATGATTAGTGAAAATGAATTAATTGAATAATGTTATAACTGTATTACTCCATTATATAAGTGTAATATTTATGAGTTATGATAGTTTATAAAATATTATGCATACATTTTTTGTGTCCTCTCATAAATGTAGATGATACACACATAATTGAATTTTGGAAATAAAATTAACATAATAATATTTTGCATTCTATATGAGTTATAGGAATATAACTTTTTTATTTAGTGATTTAATGTTATCATCAAAGTTATTTTAAATCATTTATCTTATTACAGAATTTTGATAAAGAATATATTGATTTTATTATAAGTAATAGTGTGTGGATTTTTTAAGTAGTTTATTCAAAGTTTCCAAATCTGTTAACTCTGTGTAACGTTTCAATCAGCTTTGAAATGTACTTAGTGTATATTTCATTTTTTGAATTTGTCATTTTATATATTTAGTTTTAAGATTATTGTAACTAAAATATATAGTGCAAATAATGTATAAATGGAAAAGGCATAATTAGTCTTAGTTTGATAACATATTTTTTAAGCTTTATTGTTAAGGATTTTTTTTTATTTTTCTATTTTCTTTCAATATTTAGAAAAAATGTCTACTGCTATACAAATTTATTTTGTTTATTTTATTAGGAATACAGCAGGCGAATGCTTAGAGCATATATACTTTAGTACAGCACCTACAGGTACATTTTTCAATATCATCTGCTTATACCTATTTTAGTTTCTTAAGTTTAAATATTTTGTAATTTTTTGATATCTTTAACAATAATTTTTAATTAAAAAAGTAGATTGAATGTATTTAGTTCCATATTTTTTATAAGTTTTGTAATCATTTATTTTCAAAAGCTGTAATTAAAAATACAGCCCAAAAATACATGTCCCCAAATGACATGTACAAACTTGGAGGGGTGGTAGAAAACATTGTAAGTAGCCATAATTACTTAGGAAAGCATGGGCAGAAAGCAATAGGTGATGCTGTATATGCATTTAAAGGGTAGGCACATGTAGTTTCTTTATTTCAGACATGGACAGCGTGTGATGAACAGGAATCGTTAAATGAACACAGAGTGATGGATATTCACTTCATCTACAGCCTAGCTAACAGAAATGGACATGCTGCTGTTCAATTGTATGGGGAAAGGCATCAAACGAGGCAGCTACCGAATTATCAAACGTTCACTCAAGTGCATCAGAAACCTGGCAGAATATGGATCTTTGAGAACCATGATTGAAGGTACTGGACGGCTGCAAACAGCACGAACACCCATTTTCAAAGAGGGTGTGTTGCTTGCTGTGGACCAAAATCTTGGTACTAGGGCACAGGCGCTTACCGTTGCAACTGAAAGATTTTGAACTACTGTCCATTGTGTACAGCAGAGCGAAGCCTTCCATATCATGTACAGAGAGTGCAGTTACTATAGCCAGATGATTATCTACAACATGTTGCATTTGTGTAGTAGATTGTCAACTTAAGTGCGGCAGACATGCCCTTTGCCAGTTCTGTGTTGTTCTGTGATGAAGCAACCTTTCCACATGAAGAGATGTACAATATGCACAACATGCACATGTGGGCCTTAAACAACCACACATCGCTTGGCCAAGAGCAGCGCAACAACGCTTCACCGTTAATGTTTGGGCAAGTATCGTGGGGGACAGTTTACTTGTTCCCTACATCTTACTGCCTCAACTGGACTGTGACAAGTATCTCGTCTTTCTACAGGAAAGGCTTCCGGAACTGCTTATTGATGTCCTTGCATGTGTTTGCTGCCGTATGCGGTTTATGCGGTTTCAACAGGACCAGGCTCCATCCCAATATGGAAGATATGTGCTTGACCATTTGGACCAGACATTTCCAAACAGGTGGATTGGGCATGGTGGTCTCCTTGATTGGCCTCCCTGATCCCCTTATTTACCTCCTCTTGATTTTTTTTCTCTGGGGTGCCATGAAGTGCTTTGTGCACAACACACCCTTCAATTCTGAAATGGACCTGGTAGCACAAATATCTATCATTGCTGCTACAATCCGTGAAACACCGAGTATTTTCGAACATGGCCAATCTATGCCGCGACAGTGTTGTGCACAATTGCTGAGGCAACAATTTCAAAACCCCTGTGATGCTTTTATGTCATACTTTTTATTTATTGCTTTTTTGTGTGTAATTAAGTGTTTTACACTATATTCTGTGTTGTGGCCTTACTGTCCTTGTGTCTCTTTATCTTGTTTTCTGCCCATGCTTTTCTGTGTAATTATGGCCCCTTAGGATGTTCTCTACCTCCCCTCCAAATTTGTACATGGCATATGGGGACATCCTGTATACAAATCCATATCCTTGGGAATCCCATATCCTCCCCTTTTTACTATTATTTTTTAATCAAACCACTTTTTAACAAAGTCACTAAATCCCAAAAAAGTTTGTTATGTGGAAAATTTGATAAATAGATTTGTTTTCCATATATTTTACATGCTTGGTACCAGGAAAAAGTTTGTAAAATAGAAATTTGTAAAATGGAGGTCCAGCTATGTATAACTATTTGAATCATTTAGTTGTAGCAAACTTAAGTCTGTTGTTAATCTTTAAACAGATCTGTTGTTTTAATGAGATATATTGCTATAAAATAATATTAGTATTATATTGCTATAAAATTTAAATATCTAATATTCAAGTGTAACTGATTAAATGCACACAAGAATCATTTAAAATACTCTACTTGTGCTACACTTTTTTATTTGCTTTATCTGAATTTTAAACTTTTGAGAAAACCAGTTAATTTGTAAATGCATTCGAAAATATAGTTCCAAAATAAGCTCATTAAATGAAGAAGGAACTTCATTAGCAGGTGTAATATTATATACTGTGACAATTGTGAGATTGTATTTGTTATAATTTTTAAATATGTGGACCACAGAACTTAACAATTGTGATTTTTATAAGAGCACACTGTTTCTCTTACTTCAATTAAATAATTTGGATTCACTATCAGAAGGATGCTACTTCATAAGATGCATATGGTATAAATTTATTTGAAGACTCCCACAAATTGAAACCTTTTACAAAGATTATTTAAACTTCATAACCTTTTGTAGGTGTAGTAATTCTTTTAAAAAAAAAATTTTACTTTTAGCATTTCATACTTTCTTAAAACTGAAACTTTTTACCACTGTAGCCAAATGCAACTTTGAGTTTTTAGGTGAGAGAATTGAGTAGTATTGAATATATTGATGGTGAATTCAATGGCATTCTCTTTTCTTCCTGAATTATTTTGCAGTTGCAATGGCTGTGATTTAAAGGTTCTTCAATAGTCCTAAGACTGCTTCTGCCATTTATACAGACTTTTTCAACACTTCTTCCCTCCCCCCTTTAAGAAAACAGTGAACATCTAATTATAATGCATATAAAAATATTCTCCCCTCCCCCTTTTAAGAAAACAGTGAACATCTAATTATAATGTATATAGGAATATTACAAAATACTAGTTTTATGACGTGGTGGGCGCCAAATGATAAGGGACAGACGGGGAAGGGGTTCTTTACTAAGTCCACTAGTTATTAAAACACGTTTATTAGACAAAACAAACACATTTACATACATAACTAGAGAACTAACAGTTGACATAGAATTGAAAGGGATCGGAGCGCATGCTCATTACGTCCTTACAGTTCCGAAACTTGGCCATCACTGAAGATTGTTCTGTTCGCTAGAGGGCGCGAAAGTCTCTTTACTGTTAATATGGAAGAGTCTAAATAACAGGGGGTTACAGTTTCAAATAAGTAAATAAATAATATAGACACAATTCAATTAAGAAATTGAGATAGATGCAATCGATACCATATTGACGCACTATGTGAATTCAGTTCTTAATCTTTGCACATGTGTTTCTACTATATATTTTTAAAAATATTGCATATTAGTAATGGCTATGTTGTTGTAAACAATAAAAAACTGAATTAATATTCTTAATAAAAATGCATGTTCTAGTAAATATTTTTATTGGGGCAATCTAGTGATCTAGTCTGGGAAGACACACCTTTCCATTTTTCCACAAGGTCTGTTGGAGTTTATAAAAGAGGGAAATCTTAACATTATATGAGATACCTTCATGGACCCCTAGAAAGGCATGGTCTGTCCCTCCCCTTTATCCCCTACACTGCGGATTACAGTTTAAGAACCACTGATTCAGAGGCCAGCTAAGGATGATTTATATTTTTCTCTCAGTTTAGTTAACTGGGAATTTTTTTTTTTTAACCTTTGAAGAAAAAAAATACCAAATTTCTGGAAATATACACATTTTACCTAATTTTTATTCAAAATTGTAGTAATATTTTTAGGTTTTTTTTGAAATGGTCACAACATAACTAAATGCCATGGCATAGTAGTTAAAAGTCATGCTCTAGCTTAAATGTTTTCACTTATTCCAGGCTCAAATTTAAGAGTTCAAGTGGTTATAGTCTTGTAGTTCCATCTTGTTAACTAGAAAATGTCAATCAACTTCTCAGATAATTAGATTGTGAGGAGCTTTATAAACATTTCATTATTTTTAAAATTCGAATGAGATACTTTTTTCAACTGTAACCTAACATAATCTATGGTTGTAGTAATGTAGGAGTTATTACATCGCATACAACAAATTTCATGGTTGTTAAATCAATCCAAATCCATCATTTAAAAGTAAAAATATTCTATAGTTTTCAGAATTAACATTTGCTGTTTATTGTTATTTGAATGGCATTTTATTTGCTGCTGTTGGAATGCAGGGAAACTATGTTCTTTATATCCTTGGGAAATTCTATATGGTTTTGTACCTTTGGTTATGTTTTGTATAAATTTTCAAATCATTAATCACTCCTAAATATTTTTATAGGCTTGATGATTTAAGACACCTGGCAATAGTGTAATTTAGAATGTAATGTATTCTATTTTAATTAATTTAAGTCATTATATCAATTAAAAGTTAAATTTTTTTTTTTAAGCGTCTCCTAACGAAACAATTGTCAAAGTTCTTCAAAGCCACTGTATGAGCATTCGCCTAAGAGAATTCAAGAACTCTAAATGAATTTGTATGTTTGTAAATAAAAATGTGTATGTTTACAATATTTTTTGAATGTTTGTTTGTAATGTTTCTGAACAATTTGTCTTAAAATTAGATTCATTGACTCAAATAAATTTACTGACATAGTAAAAGTTCAAATGCTTGTTCATATGCCTTATTTATGGATTCCAGAGAATTCTTTATCAATTTTTCATCTATGGTATTTTGTACAAATAATAATTATATTATAACAGTCACAGTAATACTGGAACAAATTTTTCATGTATAACTCTCATTTCATTTATGTATGTATTTATGTATGTGTATTTTGATACGAATATTTTGAAGAAAAATTTACTCCAAAGAATTTAATTAACATTTTTTACCATATCTTACTAAATTATGTATAAAAAGAAATGTTATTAAACATTGACATAGCTGAGCTGAAAATAACACTTTGTGTAAAATCCTAATCTAGATACATAACCATTCCTGCCTAAATGGGCTGTAAATTTACAGCTTTATTGACTCTTTGATTTGGGCCCTCAGTAAATCAGGATCATCTTTTCATGCTTATGGCCAAAAACAGTCTGGAGTCATAGATTTGAACCTTCATTCCAACGAAGATTCATTTAGTGAAATAATGGGAACTACTTCATATTCTTTTCAACTGGCCTTAATACCATCATGATGCACATCACATCAGATGATGGTATTAAGGCCGGTTGATATTATAGAATCAGTAGTGTGCAGTCGCCAACCTTGTGGCTGTGGTGTGCCATGTTAATCTGCCTATATGATTCAAGATAAGGTGCAGTAGGAAATAATCTAACTATTACTTCTATGTAAATAAAAAATTAAAATTGTACATATATTATGTATTTTTGAAAAATTTATTAACCCTCCAAGCAGTCTGCACGTAAAATCCTGCCATTCTAAAGATGCTTTTTTTTTTAAAAATACGGCTCAACCGCTTTTGAGAATCTTACTTGAAGGCAATAAAATACGTGCGGTGCATTTTCGAAGCATCTCTAGAAATGGCAGGAATTTATGTGCAGACCGCTTAGAGGGAGAGGGTTAAAAAAAGAAATGAACAACCATAAAATAAATATTCCTTCAGTGTAGTTTAATGAAATATAAATATTTTAATGTGAACCTTGTCCCTGCACTGCTCTGCTTCACATTGCAATATCAGGAGTGTAATTTGACTTTCATTTCAATTAAAAATTTTCAGGTATTAAACAACTTCTTTGCGTACTCAAAATATTTTCCATATGAAAAAAAAGATTTGTTCACAAAGATATGTAGAACTATAAATCGAAAGCAGAGCACAAGCAACTTTCTTCTAACTCTTAAATTGTGGCCGCGGTAGCCGAGTGGTATAGGTATCGGACCGTGGCTTGCCTTGTCATGAGTTCGAGCCCAGTACCACTAAAGACCCACCGTGTAGGGCAGCGATGCACGTTAAATCTGTCGAGAGCTGAAACGTCCTCCTGTTGGTGTGGTGTGGTAGTTAGGAGAGGGGGGCCAGCTCAGGTGTCGTCCACGTTACTTGACCATGGTTCAAAATGACGTGGTCCGTCGCCAAAAGCCCTCGTGTAGCTGAACAGTGCGACGTTAATATTCAATCTAACTCTTAAATCTCTTCAATAATGACTTCAAACAGTTTAAAATAGCTGTCGATTTATTGTTAGTTATCTCCCAGACTTTTTTGTAATTCTGTAAATTTTGGTTTCTGTAATTCTGAAGATATTGATTCAATAAGCTCTGTTTTAAAATCATCACCTTCCATTCACTCAAAAATTGACAAATTTATAGAGATAATTTATAGTTGAGAATTGCACCACTTGCCAGATTTGGCATGTTTTACCATAGATTGCTGGTGCCTGATCCAGAATAACAGTAATTCTATTTGAATCAAAGCTAGCTATTTTTATGCAAAGTGAATAAAAATGTAATTCTTTGTCATAAGAGATCTGTGACAATGGAAGAACATTGAATTATATCTAATAATAGGTTCAATAAGACAACTGCAGCAAACTTAATTGGTCATATGTTCAATAATGCTATTATTTTTGGTTTATCAGTTTCCTTTTAGGTATTAATCAAATTTCTAACTGAAATGTTCCAACCAAATCAACACCATTAGGCTTTGATGTGTATCTTCAAAGTACAGTATTAAATAAATGAATAAATCAGTACAGAGAGAGAGTAACAAAATATAAATGTCTTTTGATAGACTGTTCAGTGTACCATCTTTAAAACAGCAAATACATTGTTGTGTATATCAGGGTTCAAAGCTTTTATGCTATTAGTCTCAAAGAGCAAAACAGTTCTTTAAGAGCGATGAAATTTTATTGGGGAAAAACAATCCTTAGAAATACAGGATACAATATACTCGCAAAGTAAATCCCAGAAGGCCTTCACACCTTTGATAGGGCTCACACTGTGGCGTGTCTCGGCACCCACCTAATTCCTCTTAACTGGAACGAACCGGCGAGCAGGAGAAGTGAACTAATATGAACGGACACTCGCTCTAACTTCTCTCTCTTACTCGCACGAGGAAAGACGTGTTTTCCCTTTATTCAATTTCCATGTTCAACCTAAGTAATTAGTAATTCTTATAATATTCTATAATGCTGTAAATTAAAAATATGTTTAACCTTTTTTATCATTCATTTTTACTATTTATATGGCTTGGAATAAACCTTAAATAGATTCTCACTTCACGCCATAATTGGTGACCTGAACACGCGTGAACGCAACCCGTTAACATCCAGTTCATTTTAAAGATAATAACGTTAACTTTTTAATTTTCTAATTTTAATCTCATCCTTTGATTCTTCCCACCATCAATTTATAATCAAACAGTGGAAAAACAGTAAGTTTTTATACTTTTCTTTTTCATTTATGTGTGCTGTATGTTTTTTCAAAAATTTCTGTGTTGCACTCACGTTTAACATACGCCGAATAATTTTTTTTTCTAAAACTGTTTGCCCATTTCGCGAAGAAAGAATTTTCTGTGTATTGCTTGCATGTAAGATTTTTAATCCTGTATTCATATTTTATGCAAATATAATTTCATTTTCCTAATGTTTGTTTTTCAACATAAAATATACTTATGTAAAAAGATTTTTATTTACCTTCCAACATACCTAATGAATGTGATAGTAACCAGATATCCCACGTGGCAGTCAAACCTCCACCTTTTTGGAAATGTTACCCTGCGATTAGAGGCGCAGTTCGATTTAGGCAAAATTTTAAATGATACCACTAAATTATGTTCTGTCTGCTGTTGAGTCAGACATTTTAAATTCTGTTAGCGACTTGGTTCTAAAACCACCTGAAAACGGAAAGTACGAAGCTTTAAAAAAGCGTTTAATCGCAGTACATTCAGAAAGTGAGGATTCTAAAATTCGAACTCTCCTCCAGGGTTTAGAATTGGGGACCAACGGCCATCACAGCCCCTTACGCGCATGCGCTCCCTCGCAGGCGATAATATTGGCGAGCCGCTCTTGAAATCGCTGTGGCTCGGACGTTTGCCTAACGGAACGCAAACAATTCTTGCTGCTCTCAACGAAAACTTAGATGAGCTAGCTACTGTTGCTGTGTGTGATAAAATCAATGACCTGACTTTTTCCCAAGGAATTAATTCAGTTGCAGCAACATCTAACAAAAATGCACAATTAGAACAACAAGTTGCTCAACTTACGCAGCAAGTAAGCGAACTAATTAGTTTCGTGAAGCGTTCCCGTAGCCCAGCCCGCAACTCAAACCATTTCCGCAATCGCATTAATTCACGGAATCGTTTTAAAAGGTACCAAGAACCCACAAATGGATATTGTTTTTACCATACAAATTTTTTCAACAAAGCGAAAAAGTGTGCTATTCCATGTTCTTTTCATTCAGAAAACTAGAATGGCGATCGTCTCCTGGCCTCATTCGTGATCGCCTCATTAACCGCATTTTATTGGCCGATTATTCCTCTCAGATAACCTTTTTGATCGATACAGGAGCGGATATTTCTGTTATTCCTAAATCTTTCGCGCCTCATGCTAAAGTTCAACAAGACTTAACTTTGTACGCTGCGAATGGCACAAAATACAGACTTATGGCACAAAACGAATTTTATTCGATTTAGGTTTACGACGCCAATTTACCTGGTCTTTCGTAATCGCAGATGTACGCCAACCAATCATTGGGGTTGATTTCCTAAAACATTTTAATTTGCTTGTTGATGCTAAACATCATAGAGTTATCGACGCCAACACTAAACTTTCTTCGAACGGCCAATTTCCAAAAATTAAGTCTGTAGCATCTAACCTAGCAATATTAGTCGGCAATACTAAGTTCGATAAGGTTTTAAAACAATATCCCGAATTATAATTAACCCTTCACAACCGATAAATGTTGATACCTCAAATCAAGTTTATCATCCCATAGAAACTAAAGGCCCCCAGTATTTTCAAAACCTCGTCGCCTCTCTCCCACAATTTTAAAAGCTGTTAAGAAAGAGTTCGAATACCTTATGGCGCAAGGTATAATTCGTCCGTCAAAGAGCCCCTGGGCAAGCCCACTGCATGTTGTTAAAAAATATAATGGAGAGTATTGACCCTGTGGTGATTACCGTAGACTTAATTCAGTTACCGTGCCCGATCGCTATCTAGTCCCTCACATCCAAGACTGCACTCAAAATCTGTATGGAAAAACTATATTCACTACTTTGGATTTGGCCAGAGCGTATCATCAAATAGCAATAAATCCACCCGATATTCCTAAAACAGCCGTAACAACCCCCATTTGGTCTATTCGAGTATACTGCTATGCCCTTTGAACTTCGAAATTCCGGTCAAATATTTCAGAGACACATGCATCAAATCTTTGCTCATCTAGAATTTTGTATTCCATATTTTGATGACTTACTCATAGCATCTTCCTCCGAGAACGAACACCTTGACCACTTACATCAAATCTTTTCTCGTTTAAGAGATTGCGCTAAAGGAAACACAAGCTAGAATGCACAAGTTTTTTCTTGCATAATGTACAATGAGCAATTTTCGTCTTTGAACAGTGCAGAAGGGCAAACGGTGGTCAAGCAGTCGTAAAAACCACAGATTGGGCTTCTATCCCTCCCCCTCCATTGTGGAGGGACCAAGAGGGAAACACCAGATACTTTTTTTTGTCTTCAGTTTATGTCGTTTAAAATGGAATTCTTAGTACACAGTTTTGTTGTATTTTCATGAATACCAGAAATAATAACATTAATTTATAAAATAGGAAATGTGGTTAAAAAAGATTATAACAATTTATGAAAAAGTGATCTAATGACCATTTTCACAGAAAAATGGCGTTTTCTTCTAAAAGACTCGTATCGAAACTTATTATGTTCTCGATGAGTGTTTCTTATAAGGCAATTCAGAAATTCAAATTTAAGTACAATTTGTTTCTACCATCTACATTTTCTTAAACAGGATACCACATAATGTTAGCCTATTTTCTGTGTTACTGCATTAAATGAAACTGTTATTTGGTTATGAAACACACACACATGCGTAAAAATTAAACAATATGTTTGAAATGAATTAGGAAAGGAGCTTATAATTTTCTTTAAGACCAAAATCGTTTTAACGTACAATTATATTATATAGAAGCTAATCTCTCATTGTTATCGAATGACATTAACATCAAATTATTATTATTGTTACTAAAATTAATAACAGTA
>BMAV01002762.1:96087-110320 GCA_019973955.1 Trichonephila inaurata madagascariensis
CCCTCTGCTTTTTTGCAGTGGTTTTTTTTTTAAAAAAATAATTTTAATAATGTATTTTCTTCATGCTTGTTTTTTGTATCATTTCCTGTCTATCTTAGTGGACCATTTTGTAATTCTAAGCCCTCAGGTGGGTGAACTCAATCCTCCCAAATAAATAGCCAGATATTCTCCAAGGAAGTTTTGTAGTGTAGCAGTACATTTCTCTCCTTCCTTCCTTTTTTAACATCAGTAAGTACTCAGGCCCATATGAAATGTATTGCATAAATTATAACACTGAAATTAGGGATAAAAAAAAAGAAACTCATTAGTACGTTTAAACACAAACAATGCCAAGATATAGAAGATATTAAAAAAAATTGTAGCTTTGTATATTTAAAATATTCATATATTTTTACTGAATAAAATTTTGCCAAGATCGGTCCCTCATTTTTTTAAAATTTTTTTTTTTTTTTTTTGCACCAGGGCCTTTGGCTACTTAGCTACGTCACTGGCTGAATGTCACTGTCATATAGAATCCACTTTTCATTACAATTTAATTGAAAAACTTAATTGTTTTGGTTGTGAAGAGAAGTGCAGAAGATGTTTCAAAACCATATTTTTTATTCACATTCAATTCATGAAGAACTAATTTATCCTTTTTTGAACTTTACAAATCATTTTAAATTATAGGAAATGGTTGTAGGAGTTACGCCTAGTTCTGCTTAGTCTCTTGACAGTATCACTGAGATTTTGTTCAATTATCATTCATTTGTAAGACTTGTCACCAAATTCGAACTTTAGGTACCAATGTCGAATGGTAGTTTTGTTTACTGAGCCATCTAGAAATGCGGCATTGGTGTTTCAAGCAGCTGCTACAGCATTATGGTCATTCTTCCTCTAATACAAAAATGATTCTCTAAAATCTCGAGAGTTCATCTCATGATTTAACATTAAATTATAGAACAGTACAGTATTTTTTTAATTAAAATACAGCAAATGAGATAGAGCAAGGTTTTACCTTTAAAGTGATTTATAATATATGAATATATCAAAAAAGTCTTATTGGGAGGGATCTCAAAAATATACTGGTGAAAATCAGACATTTTATATGTTACAACCTAATACAATATTTTTTTTATTATGTAAACTTATATTGCAATCTATTGCTCATTTAAAAATGAAGCAAAAAATTTCATTTTAGATTATTTTTTATAGTTTTTTAGCATTCTGTTTGTGTATGCTCTGTAAATTTCTATTTTAATTTTTAAAATGCATGCTAATTTTTCTCAGACACCATATGAAAATAGAATATACAGTTTGAAAGTAGAATGTGGTCTTCAATATCCTGATGAACCACCAACTGTTAGATTTATATCTAAGATAAAGATGACTGGTGTTAGTGAAAGCTCTGGCACTGTGAGTATAATTTGTTTTTATATAGTAACTGTTATTAATACAATTACTTGAAATTGTTCATTTCATGAAATTAACTTTTTGTATGTTCCTGTGTATTAGCTGATATTTTGAAACTTTTTAAAGTTAAAGTAAGGGACTTTAGTATAGACCCGTTGAGTTTTGAGGGAGGAAACTTAGTTTTCAAAAAAGTATTTTCCTTTATTCATCCACAAGCAATTTTAATCTGTTTACTTTTTGATGTTTTGAAAGAAACCTTTATTCAAGGGGTAGGGAGTGTCATAAATCCTCTTAAAGTCATTGTCAAAATCCAAGTTAATGAATAGTTTGTAAAATTTGCATTCACTTTGCAAGATGTCTGAATGCATTAATCATCATGCTGCAAGTTTTTCCTTTGGGTCATGAATATTAAGCCAACTTATATGCTTTCTGCACCAAAGTTATGCTTTTCAGCTTTTACTCCTATGTTGTACTTTTTAATGCCTGCTAACTATATAATTTCTTGTGCAGCTCTTATTTATTGTTTTCTTCTTGCAACAACTGGAAAATAGACATGCATGCTCAGAAATTATAGTACTTGTATCCAGTAAATTTTAAAAATTAAGGTTGTATTTTTCCTTACACATATTTTGATAAATGTTAGCTCCTATCTAATTTGTAGGTGTGGTTTTGTTAAGTGAAACATTTCTGTTTCATCCTCTGTAAATCAGCTTTTTAGAACTCAACTCATCTTTTATTTTGCAAGTGATTTTCTTTACACTTCATTTATTTTTTATCAATATTTTCATCAATTGTTTACTTTGCTGTTAAACAAAATTCAGAATATAATTATCAAATATATAAAGAATGTTATAAGAGGAAATTGGATTGTATTAACTCATCCCAAAAGGGGGGGGGGTATTCACACACATTTGTGACATGTATTTGTCACAATGACCAATATGATTAATTACCCACCTTGTAAAAACTCCAAAGTACATTGCAATTTATTTATTTATTTTCCCAAGGGCAATATAATCAGGAACTGTTTACATCTTTTCTTGTAAAGCAATGGTCTTTTTTTTATTATTATTACATCCAAGCATGCCAGTTCTTCCCCCCTCCCAAACAGTACGGACATCCAAATGCTGACATGTCTGTTATGATTAGTGAATTAGCTTCTGGTCAGAAACAATATATGAAATAAGGTTCTTTTACTTCAGCTTTTAATGTTAGTAATGATACAAACTATAAATTATATCCTATTTAGTCCTGCAAAATATCTAATTCAAAGTGACCTTTTTGCAATAACAAATTTCATTTGGAACTCCTCTGGAGGAAATATTAGTCAACTCATTGATGAATTTTTAAAAAATATGGTATACCTTTTGAACGTTTAGTTTCATTTATGGCAGATAGTGTTGCTGTAGTACAAGGAAAAACCGGAGTTGTTACTTATTTAAAGAAATAACTTGTGTATGAGTTGCTTGAGTCATTTAATAAAAGGACATATCAGGAAAGGGTGCTTCTACTTTATCTTTAAAAATTCTTATGGTCATAGGTACATTTCTAATATCTACCAAAAAGAGTGGGGGAAAAAAAGTTACAAAATTATTGAAATTTGAATAATAAAGAAGCTAGTTTCACAATTTAAATAAAACTTTGCTTATATTCATAGACTGAGGCAAATGTACACAGTTTTATTGAAGGCTGTTTTCAATAATTTTAAAGTCATCCACATTAAAGAATAAAGAGGTAATTTAAGTGAATTTTCATGATGAAAATCAGAAGATTTTGCTGGCTACATAGCTAATGAAAAAGTACACCATTTAAATAAAAATAATTCCATATAATATCCATAATTTTTACAGTACCTGCTTTTGTGCAGTAGATGGGAGCCACACAAAAATGTTTTTGAAAAAGTATCTCATAAATATTTAAATATAACCAACAACTTTGTCAAAGTACTACAGAATTTTTTTTATGTGGCAGAGAGGTACCGCATAAAAGTTGCACTTAAAAAATATATCAACTGTTTACAAAATTTATGAGAAAGTACTTCTAAATAAACTAAATAATTAATTTCCACATGGAAACATTTTTAAAACATTTAATTTCTCATTGTATATGCATGGAGAAATTTTCAAAATGTACATGCTTCTTCCTGTGATGAATTTATCTATTTCAAAACAGGAAGATGTGCACTTAGACAACAAAATCACTTTCATGTCTTGAAGATACAATTTCAATTGCTTTAATTTTTGGCACCATAAAGTAAATCATGTTTTTCTGACAATGGTCGGTTGGTCAGTTGCTTGTAAACGTCACGATAATCAGATATGCATGATCGCAGCTCTTTTTGGAATTTCAAACCCCTTTTGGAATTGGTATCTATTTTAAGGAAGTTTTTTTCCGATTTGTTGGAAAGCTGGATCCCTGCATGTATTTTATCTGCTGTCAAATAATCTGGTTTTTGTCTCTTCATAATCTATCAAAATATTGATAATGTCACTGTTAATTGACAGTTTCGTCTTCAATCAAGTACATGCTGCTAAAATGTTGAGTGAAAGCAATTGAACATGCATTGTCGGGAGACTGTTAAGAACAAATGAACCAAGCGTCTTGGAAGTATATAAATATATACATTAATAAAAGAAAGCATTACAGGGGCACCAAAAGCCATTGAAATTCATATACTACATAAAAAAAGATTGTATAAAAATAAAATTGCGTAGTAAAAAGACCACAAGAAAACAAGTTTTACTGTATATGTGACTTTGCTCTTTTCTGTTGATTTTGTACTTTTTAGTTTTTCTTTCTCATGTCGTATTTTTCATTGCCTTCTATTACAGTTAGAAGTGATGTAATTTACTTCCACAAGGATGTTTGCACATATTCTGCAATTAAGTGAGTAATTTGTTATTTTTCAGGTGGATAAAAGAACCCTTCCTGTATTAAGTCATTGGCAGAGAAACTACTCAATAAAAACAGTCCTTCAAGAGCTTCGCAGAGCAATGACTTTAAAAGAAAATCAAAGGCTAAGTCAACCTCCTGAAGGCTCTGCTTTTTAGCCTCCATGCACATAGTGTGGGTTCTAACGACTATTCTGTTTGTTGCCAGGCATTCCTGTGCTTGGTACTTTTTTTGCCCAAGTGGACTACAGGAAGTAAAAAGTCTTTTTGTACATTAAATGCTTTACACTACCTTGTTGGGCTCCCTCCACTGCTCTATGTGGACACTGCAGATTGTCTTAATTATGAAAAGCAAGGTACTAGTAAATGCAATTAATCAGCTTTAAACAAAAGAAAAAATCTTATGAATAAACATACAAAAAAATGATATAAAAAGTTCACACATGCATTAGCACGCGATTTTGCGAATGATACTTAAAATATTGTGCCTTTTGTTCTTGCATATACTGTAGATATAAAAAGGCACATTGGCAAAGATGTAGCTGTTATTTTTTAATTTTTACATTTTGATTCGAGATGAAGAATGCCATACAGAAAATAAAAAAAAGCTGTAATTTAAAAAATTTTATATCAGTGTGTGTACAATTTCGTGTGCTTGCATGTTATTTCACTTCAGATATATTCCTTTTCAAAACTGAGTACCAATATTTTCTTGTGACTGTTAAATTATGATTATTATAGTTTTTATTTAACTAATTGTATTTGTGTCATTACACATTTATGTTGAATTTTTTCTGTTCAAGTATATGTTTTAACTAAGATTCCAGGATCCATTTGTGAAATGTATGGAGCTTCTCTCGTCTTGGTTTTCATGATGGATTCGACATCTGATTACACTGAAAAGACTTCAAATAAAAGTTTAATTTTAATAAATTAGTTTTCTTACCTCTACCAGATGCATTGTTCTCCTAATTCTCTTTCACTTTTATTTTGTTAACAGTTTTAAAAACCATTTTTTCAAAATATTTTCTATCATTTGTTGGGAAAGAATTTAATAAACACATATGAAAGACATATGCTGATTATGTGCATTTTTTTTATGTGAAGATTTTAATTATAAATAAAATCCAAGAACATATGTCTTAAACTTCAGTGAGTAAATAATTTGTAATTGTGTAAAAAAAAAGTTGTGAGCAAAATGTTTTTGTTTTTACTTTTTGAAAATAATCTTCTCACAAGTAATTAAAATTCTGGAATCTTGTAATTATTAAATTTTAAATATTGGGTATCTCAAAATTGTAAACAGTTTTATCAGCTTGCTCTAAGATGGATAACCAGGGATGCTTAAAAGCAGTGTTAGAAAAAATTTAATATCTTTATACCAAATGTGTAAATATTTATCGATAGAAATTGGGGATGGATGGGTTCCGATTTCCATGCAAAATATATCACTTTAAAAATCTAAACTTTGAAATGGATAAAATAAAAAGAAATGCTTAAGAAAGTTATAAAATTTGAAAAAGTACATTAACAGCTTTTCAATTCTATTTCTAAGTAATATGTAGAAATTTTTTAAAATGATTTTCTTTAGTGAATTTTTTTTCTTGTAATTTTTCTCCTCTTATGGTTGATATTTCTTTCCATGGTTTGATTCAAATGCAAAGATTTCAAAGACACTTTAGTATCAAAATGCATGTACACAAAATCAAGTTAATGTTAATATGTAGTTTATATATAGGTAGGTCAAGTATAAAGATTGGCAAAGCATTATTCTTTGAGGAATGGTAATTGCTCTACGTAACTTATTTAGGAAGAACATTGAATAAAAAAATATTATTTCATGTTAGATTCTTCTGTGCTCAAAATGTTAAGAAACTTTCCTATAAGAACTCAAAAAGTGAAAAATGATGTAGAGTAGGCTCACACACACAAAAAAAGTGAATAAAAATTGTATGTATAACTGAAAATTATCGAGTAATTAATTGTTATCTGTTTTTTATGTTAATATGCATGGGAGAGAAATGTTTAATTTGTTTTATATATTACCACATGAATTTATTATGGTATGAAAACTGTTGAATATTTTTTTTTAAAAAAATTGACCATTCAAATATAAACTATGTCTAATATATAGTATGAAATCAAAATTAAGATTTGATTATATTATCAAGTTGTTTGCTGCTCTTGGGAGGAAAAAAACTGAAGAACTTGTTATTGTTGCAATAAATATTTCTGTATTCTAGTGTTAAAGATTCTAAAACATTCTTACATTTCAGCTGTAGAAATAAATATTTCAAGACTGTCTTATAATAGCTTATAACATTTCTCTATTAAATATAAACTATTGATTAATTTTTTTCCCCTATGCTGTGTTTTATCAGATTAATAGCTATGAGGTAATTTTAAAATTTCTTAATATATTTTTTAAAAATTACATAAGTGTAAACTAGATAAAACCCCAGTTTTGTTGTAAAATATATGTTGAAGAATAAGAGAAATGTTACAGGAAAAGTAAATCAAATGTTATTTTGAGGAGTGTATCATGTATTGTTAGTTATATTTTAGTACCAAGCTGAAGATAATATTAAAAAGGAACAGTAAAGATTATTCTAATTTATGCATATGAAGTCTAAAAGATGTGTTTGTACTAATAGTTACATAGTTAAAGCAATTGAAAAGTAAATTTTTGCCTCATGCAGAATCACATGATATATCTTTATTCTTAAACATCTGTTGATTTATTAAATAAAAGAATATGAATAATTTCTTTTTGCATACTAATGTATCGTGCCTAATAAATACATTATTCTTACAAAATCTTTTGACTGCAAATTACTAATTTCATATTTTCTTATACGGGTGAGCTGCAGTACAAAGAAATAGTTCTTGCTGACTTGCATTTTATTTCTCTTATTACATCTATAGCTGAATGGGGTCAGGGACAGCATTGTTTCTGTCAAGTCATGGATTCAAATTCTGGTACCACCAAAAACCTACCATGTAAGAAGGCAGTTGCACATCAAATCTGTCCAGCTTTATGCTTCTTTCCTTAGTGGGGTGGGGAAGTTTGGAGACAGTGGTATGCTAGAGTTTAGGAATAGTCTTTGTCACTGTACCATGGATCAAAATTATTGGGCCATTGCCTATAGCCCTTGTGTAATATCAAAGTTTGTTGTTACTTTTGCCACCTGTTTGTTAGCCTTAGCTTTGAGCACTATACTGGTGATAGAACAATTTGGCTTGGTTCCACCCCAATTTTGAGGGAGAACACCCTAGGGGTGGTCATGGCCTCTCTTCCCCTTCCACCAACCTCACGAGAGGACTTGACGGCTATTTAGAGTACCACCATGCCGCAAAAGCACTATACATTTACACAAATCTATACCTTCTACGGAATTTGAACCCAGGCCCTACGGCACAGCAGTCAACGTTACTAACCACTATACCAGATGTGCAGCTACATCAAAGTTTAATGTTAATAATCATTCAATCAGATCTTCAAAATGTGTATTGGCTATTAGTTTATGGAAAAAAAATTTCGAAGCTCAAAACGAACAATGATACACATTTGATTTTAAGTTTGATTATATTTATACATTTAAATATCCTCGTTAGATAGTATACGTTTAGGAAACTTCCAATGTATTTTTTAAATTATGTTTCGCTTTTTTTAGGAGTAGAAAAGAAAGATGTGGATACAGACCTTCAAATTAGAACACCCTTGACTTTTATTTAATTTTAGATCATTCTAAGGTGCAATTTAATTAGTTTGTCATATTTTACTTTAAAAAAAATTATGAATCCATGTGAATTTTTTTTGGGGGGGGGGGGGGGGGAGATTTGTTCATAACTTACTACATGACACTTTTAAACGATTTGTTTTGTTTTAATTCAGAGTCGTGTATTGATGGCTTTTGTATCCAATTGCTGAAAGCTAGTCAGTTTATAAAGGAAGGGTTTTTTCAGCTGAATTGTTATTGGGGATCCAAATTGAATTGGTTCATTACGACATTCTAAAATGCGAGAGAAGTGGAGAAAGCTTGACTATGCATCAACATAAAAGGTTAACTGAAATTTTCACTGGTAGAAGCTATTAGTCACTAAAACCAAATGAAATCTTTTTGAGGGATCTCTGCCAACTATAATTTTTGTACGCATTTGAGTAGAACATTAAAGGAAAAACGGCTATAACATGTGCAGAGTTGCAAGGTAAGGCTTGATCAAACGTCTGGGGTGAAGTCAAAATACATCGGATATATCCTATCCCTCTAGGTATTGCTATTTCAGATTACCGTTTGTTTTGTTCAACGATCAGCACTTCTGTTTTTATGAGGAATGCAAAAAAAAAAAAAGGGCTGATTCTTGGGATTTTCTCTTAAAGACCTGTCAGTTTTTTTTTATGTGGTAATTTGTATGTGTGTGTTGCCCCTCCAAAGAATGAGGAAAAGTAGTAGCTAACGATGTGTCATACTTGTATCATATCAACTTATCATTTTTTCACAATTAAGTCCCAGTGATCAGTGTCATGAGCTTGTGGTCAGCATGTTATGAGTTCAAGCCCTTGTGCCACAGAGGATTCCTCGTGTTGAAGGACTGATACATGTTAAATCTGTCGAAGCTCAAAGTCCTGTTGGTGTGATGGGGAAGTTTGATGAGGGGGTAGCCAGTTGGATGTTGTCCTCTTCACTTGACCATGGTTCAAAATTACGGGATCCGTCGCCAATAGCCCTCATGTTGCATTATAGAGATGTTAACTAGCACTCACTCACTTAAAAAATCAAGGAATATCTTAAAACAACCTGCATAGCAATTATATCGACAAATTTTTAATAGAAGCTTTTACATAAAAATTCTTATCACAGTTCATTCTTACAAGCTATATACTAAACTGACTGGTAGATGGGAGCTTCAAACCGAAAATATTTTAATGAATTATATTTACCCGAAGTTGAAATTTCAATTTCTAAAAGTACTGCACTCTTAGTCGAAATAGCAAACATGCGCTTAGCTTTAAAAATACTTGATCAAAAGAGTAGACAAAAAAAAATCTTTTTTGTATCGCCATATTCCGTTAAAGTTGCCTTTCTCCTATTGCCAAGACAGAAAAGAAATATTTTCCATTTATGCATCGCTCTTGAAAGTTTTGGAAAATTCAAAGAAAAAAATGCGCTATTTTTGTGAATTTTTTTATTTATGAATCTCGTAATATTGTGCTAAGTTTGGGATGTGAGGTGAAAAATCTTGTATATTCAAAATATTATTCGCAAAAATCTTTAAAGAGCATGTTTTGTAAAATTGGCAATATACTGTAAATTAATTTGATTGTACTTCACCTTTAATAAACATAATTTTATAAATGGTAAACATTTATCATACATGATCTTAACACCTATTGTAAAGTATAGTTTATAAAATTTCCAATATCTTTATTTTAATATAGTAATTTATATAAGAATTGGATTTTCTAGAGAATTCTCTGGTATTTTTTATCTTATTTAAATTTTTGTCCTGATGACGACATCTTGCTTCAGCATCACATTCTTTTCGAAATGCTCCGGTCACAAGTTGATTCTAGGGCTCCATTGCTTTGGTGTAGTAGGAGAAGCTTTGGAAATCCGAGCCATTTTATCCTACCATAATCTTGAAGGACAGATATGCTCAATCAGATTCCATAACGATTACTGACCAAAGATGTTTAGGTTCTCACCGTACTGTCACCTTATGGTGCTCAAGGCCAACGACAGGCGTACTTCTAGCCCCTTGCCACGATGAATTTCGTGGGCCTCCATCTAATTACGTCAGACAGGTGGCATTAGAAACAACAGGTTCTCATTCTCCACGGCTGTTTTTTATTGGTACCATACCGGTACCGCTTGAACGGATCATTGTAACCTTAAGGTCCTTTTCATTTGAGTCAACTTGTGCCGCGCTTAAGGCTGTTTTCGTTCAATATTAAAACGAATTTGGAATAGTTTTTTTTATACAAAAGAACTATTTATTTATTTAACACCCGGGTGTTCATCGAGTCCAGTGCATTGGAGCAGGTAGTCGCCATTCATTCTAATATGGCCGCAAAGTGTGCAGGCCTCGTCAGCATCCAGACCAAGCCAGTGGAGGTATATTCCCAAGAAACCATGTCCGGTGGTTAGGCGAAAGCAGGCAACAGCATCGGCTCTCTCCAGGTGCCTCGGGACTGGACCCACAGCAGCCAGAGTTTCCCATTGCTTTCTAAGGCTTTTGGGTTTTTTTGGGTCACGGTAGTACATTTGTCGATGAATGTGGAAATAATGCTCTTCTGAGAGTTGAGACGACTCGGCGTTTTGGTCGGCTCTCTCATTGCCGGGAATCCCAACATGACTTGGGACCTACGGTCCAGCCATACACAAAAGAACTAAAACATTAATATTATATTCTGGCTTCACTATCCTATAGAGAGTAGCATATTTGATCATACTCCTCATCTTTATCTGAGATCATTTTTTTCTGGTTTAAAATGTGTTTCGCATTTTTTCCCCTATACAGTAATGTTAAATGAGCTATCCCTTTACGTGTTACAATTTTTTTAAAAAAATAAGTACTTATGGAATATTTTAAAAACGCTATATTATAAATAGATGTATGAATTACAATGTTTTAAATATTCCTGAAAATTGAGCCATTTTTCTGTCTGAAAATGTGTTTCGCATTTAGTTCAGGCTCTCACACATTTGGCAAAGACAGCCTTAACAGGAGCAAACAGTTGAGAAGCTAGTTTTGTATGGAAATTGCCTGGGTCCTCTCTTTTACATATGGTCAACTGGCACTCGAAAACCGCTTGCTGCTCTTCATTAGTTGACTCAATCAAAAAGGATATTGTGGAAGCTTCGCACGCGTGGCTACTTGTATATTGAAAATGATTAAAGCTTTTTATTGCTTCTTCATGCTCAATCATTGTATCGATGAATTCGGCACTTCCATTTCTATCATCTTAGTTTCCGCAAGGGGAAGGAGTTTTCTCCCCTCTTCACACAAGAGATGTCGTGACAGGAAATGCTTTGACTGGCACTAAGTGCCTCGAGTGAAACTGGCCTAAGTTATCAGAATCTCCGCGTATTTATTTTTCTTCGGTATCAGTGTGTTCCGATTTATAAGTCTCCAGTTCCTTTGAAAGTAATTTGATTTGCTTTTAATTTTTCTCTGGCAAACTTTTTTGCTAATTTATAGGTAAGTACCCTGCAAGTCCATCAATCGAATATTTCCCAACCCACGTTTTATTTCCGGGAGCATAAAACATAACTCGGTTAAAGGAATGCAGTTGATTTTTTTTATCACTATGACAAATTAAGATCCCCACATAACCCACCAAATTATGACCCCCATAATTTGGGACTTTTTTGACAAATGCTATTTACTACATTTACATGTTGCTGTATCAAAAAGAGAAGATTCACTTTTGAAGATATCAGTCTTGTTTGTGAATGAAGCTTTCTTTGACGCGATGGTTGGACTTTGGATTTATATGAATTATTATGGTAATTATAAGTTGTGCTGCCATGTAGTAACCGCAAGAATAGAAACTTTTTTGTACCGTTTCAGCTGCTTCATAAAATTCATAAAAACACATATTTGTTGGAGCGGAATGACACTTATTCTTGGAAACAGCACCTTATGACATCTTAATGAGGGTAAAAAGTCATCTGGATTATCGAATATTAGGCACTACAAATCTTTTCTAGTAATGATTTGTTAGTATACTTAGTCATTTTTACCATCTGATGTTACACACTCGACAAAATGTTTAAAAAAGTAAAGCAAAAACGCTTACTGAGAAATTGATTGAAACACAAAACGGGTAAGAGATGTCTTTGTTTTCATAGCAACTCGAGCGTTCTGTCAGTGGTTAATCACATGAAAGGGGAAAAAAGGGCGTCAAACATACACGGGAATTGCTCGTGATACTCTGGCTTGCATACTACATTGTTGTGTTTGTGGATTTTCTCAGCATTCAAACTTTAAATAACATTCTTTTAAATAAATAAAAATTTAAACGAAATATGCTTCCTATTTATCAAGCTTTGGCTATTTAAGGTGAAAAAATAAAGTTAAACAGAATTACAAAGTATTGCCAATTTTACGAAATAAACGTGTTTTTATACGAACAAGCATTTAGAATTTATAAGTTCTGTTTCCCCCATTCTTTATATTGCTCCTCATATGCCGAACTTCATGTTTAGAGCGACAGCGTTACGATATTGGTAAGTTAGATAAATACAAAAATTTGACTAAAAATAGTGACATATATATATATATTTTTAAAGCTTGATATGTGGGTGGAAAATATTGTTTTTATATGAAAAATATTTTCTACTCTTTAATTTAGCTGGGTGGACGGCAACTTTTTCCAGGATATAGCAATCGAAAATATACGTTTGATGCTTTATTGATGATTGTTGCCCGTATCCTGTCATCGGTCTTAGTTTTGTCAATCTTTCGTTTTCGTAATTGAATTCATTCTGTAGTGGAGGTTTAAAGCATGATTTAATTGTTGATAGATTTTGCGTGTATAGTTCATTTTGCAAATTGCTTCACATTACGTTTTCGAAGTTATGAAATCCTGACACTGACGATAACATATTTCAGAATCTAGAAAAGTAAGATACCAGGTTGGGTAGCATTTTCGTCATCTGATCTCGGATTCAAGTCACCAAGTAAATTGCCATAATCCGATCCGTAGCCTTACCGGCAGTGTGCAACACTTAATAAACGAGACAAGTCCTCGCCAAATTTATTTACAGTTTTTTCGTGGCATATTTCAGAAACAGGTACAGAGTCACGTCGTATGCATGGCAACTTCAGAAAAGCGAAGACATTGGACTATAAATGCAGCTGTGCACATCAGAAATGGTCAATTGGCTTTGAATTGCGCTTCTATAAGGCCTTATATCTCATTCAGTGGCATATACAAGGGTGGGTTTCAACCCCATCTCCCATACGTCTAGAGGTTTTAAACTTTACTCTAGAGATTAACTCCTCTGCACTTTCGTCTATTTATGTTTCAGAATATAAACCCTCCATAAGCAAAATGTTTGTGTATTTTACTGATTTTATTAAAACTTGTTATTTAATTCAGTGTGTAGTAATTTTTTAGATGAAGGTATAAGAACCACACACACACAAGAGAGGCCAACAAAAAATTATTTTGTAACAGTTTTATATGTATAATTAAAGTTTGTTATTCCCACGCTAGTGTGACACATGGAAAAAATTTGTAGGAGATTTCTGTGTGTGTTCGGTACGCGCCTTTTCCAAAAGTTTTGACGATACTTGCGATATTCAAATAAAATGCTAACTTAGGAAGTTTACTTACTGTGTCTCATATGGAAAAAATTCAGAACTATAAATTCATTATTGATTATACTTATAAATATACACACACATGAGTTTGTTATCCATTTATTTAAGCGAAGAAATTTTTCAGATTGCAGTTTTGCTTTGGATAATTGCGGAGGGGGTTTAAGATAGAGCGAATAAAAACTGTTTCATGAAAATTTCCCATATCTTCCCTGTTCATTATGTCTAATCCAGTGCTTCTCAAACTTTCAATACTGGCGCCCCCCTTTTCAATCACAATTTTTATCGCGCCACCCTTATACATTAATAAATTACTGAATGCAATAATAATGCACTTTGACGCTAAAGCTTCAATACACGATCTTAATTATAAACCGTACAAATTAATAACATAAGTATTAAATTTTGTATGTTACTTTTAAGCACAAAAAAAAATTAAGTAATAGGATAATTGTTATTTTTCCTTTCTCTAATTTTTAAATTGGAACATATTACAAAATGCGGTGGCTGCTTAGAAGACAAAATATAGATATCAGCTAAATATAGAAAAAGAACTCAGAGGGTCAATTTCTAAAAAACTTTGCTCTGCAAGACAAGCCCATGGAAGTCGCTAATACTTA
>BMAV01002762.1:110420-124212 GCA_019973955.1 Trichonephila inaurata madagascariensis
AAAAACTTTGCTCTGCAAGACAAGCCCATGGAAGTCGCTAATACTTATTAAACTTGTTCTTAATTCAGTATTAATAAGATAAGTATTAAATTTTTTATATATGTTACTCTTAAGTAATAATATTTAAAAATAATATTTGATTGAGAAATAATATTTAATTAAAGATTTATTTCCTTCAAGATCCATTTCTAAAAGTACAAATGTCATTATAAAAAATAGCCTAATCTATGTTGCTCTTTATCATATCCATTACATTTGGCATTCTCGCGAACGTTCACGTGAGTCTAGGCAACCTAACGGACGTCTGCACAAAACATGAAAAATGCTGTACCTCGTACAATTCTAGCCATTCTTGGCCGAATCGATTAGCTACTGAATCTCTCTTGAATGTACATTTCATAATTCACGCGTTAATTGTAATTCACGGTATTAAGTATTTACGGCAGTGGATTAAAACAAAATCATAGATATATTTTTAAATCGCAGCGAGCATTCGACGATAATAAAACATCAACAAGTACACAGACGAGGGCAAATTTATAGCAAATTACGAATCGGTTAGGAATCCATTTCAAAATACTTCAGAAGGGCTCTCAAATGCCGAAAAAGAGATCTTCATAGATTTCACATCCAGTGATGAAATTAAAGGGCAATTTTATAATAAATCCCCCTTTGAATTTTGGATAGAGGTGGATGCTGAATTTTCTGCATTGAAAACAAAAGCATTTCGTATACTATTACCATTTTTAACATCATACCTTTGTGAATCCGGATTTTCTGCGATGGCTACTTTGAAGACAAAATATAGATCTGAGCTAAATATCAAAAAATAACTCTGAGTGTCAATTTCTAGTTTTTAGCCTTCCTTTGAAAAACTTTGCTCTGCAAGACAAGCCCATGGAAGTCACTGATAATTATTAAACTTGTTATTATACTGGCTGAAATACCCACTCTTATAATACGAGTTTATTTTATTAAAAAATGATAATATACATTATTTTTGATATAATAGCTTAATTGTAAGGAGAGTAAAACCAAGTGCATGACAATGTATACAAAAATGTCAAATGATTTATTGAAATGAATACTCATATTATAAACGGTTTTAAATGAACTGTAATTTTAAGCCTCGCAGAATTAGCATTTAGAATAAATGTTAAGTAATAAAGAAAAGAATATAAAATTCTAATGAATAACAATTGTGTTACTTTTTTTAATATTTAAAGCGAGAAAACTTCAAAATGTTTTAGCCCGGGATCAGGTGTGCACTCGATACTAAAGTTAATGGTCGCGGGGAGTGATGCACCCCAATTCTTTTTTTTTATAATTATTTTCAATATACAAGATAAAAATCACAATTTCAGTGAATAATTTAACTAAGAGAAAATATACTTACCTATTTCTAGGATTTTTCTATTTGTCTTTCATAATTTGAGAAAACATCCATTAAAACTGAACTAAATTGTTCCAAATGTGCGTGACCTTAATAAAGGACACAAATCACAGACACTTTTTGCTAACATTACAGGAAAGTTATTTGCAAGCAAAACTGTCACATTTTGTTCACGTTATTGTAATTTTAATGTCCTTTGATGATCGACAAATATCCTGTTGAACTTTTTCTTGCTTGTGTCTTTTTGACAGGGCGAAGTGCATTTTGCGGTTCACTTCTGGCTTCATATTTTCTTGATAAAGTTCTAAATGTAGCTATTGAAAATTTTCCTTTCGTTTCATGCTTATTGCTTTTCTGAAATTTACTTTCGCTAACATGATTAATATGCATTATTTCAGCAAGTGTTTCCCTTGTTTGATCAGCTTCAATTACCTTTCAGAGAGATCACAGATGACCAATTCTTTTTTTATATTCTGCTCATTTACATTTATAAACCATAATCAGTCGTACAACATCACAATTAAAACCACTAAGTTATTCATAGAGGAAAATGCAGCATGTTCAAGAAAATATTTTTGAAAATAGTGGTCGTGCCGGGAACTCGGTCTAAACAGGTACCTTAAGATTCTAAAAAAACGTTTGCCACTCCCAAAAAAGGAGATATGTTATCAATTCATTTTAGCTCCCAGTAAGACTGTCATATTAGAAGATTCTCTGTCAAGGTCTTTGGTAACAAAAACAGTTTTCCCAGAATTAACGATTTTTGTATTATATGTTTCAGTATACTCATAAAAAATAAATCTTGGCCAATTAATCCTTCAAAGTGCTCAATATGCTTATCCATGTATCATAAAACTCTTTCACACTGTGAAAAAAAAGGGCAGCAGAATTATATAATTTACAACTTCCCTAAAAAAAGGGATGCAGATAACCATACAAGTAAGTTCGAAAGCCAGCAAAAGTAATATTTTAGGTTAAAAGAAACGTAATAAAAAAATCTCTCATCGTAGGATTACAGCAAAGCAAACAAAATATTTTTTTTATTTAGTTATAAGATCAAAAATAGCTAATGAGCGTTCAAAGTAGAATCTTTTATTTTTGATTACCTTTTTTCACCAGATGGTATATATAAATCATATCAATGTAAATCTGTATTTTTTTATTATATCAGAAAGTATTTTGTCTTTTCATTCCAGTAAATTAATTTTTTTAACCTTTTATTTTCGATATGTTTGCGCCCCCCTTGAAGGGTTATCGCGCCCCCCAGGGGGGCGCGTTCCACAGTTTGAGAAACACTGGTCTAATCGGAAACTTTGCTTAGTAAACTACTTCTGCCTTTTAAACAGTGCCGGTTTAAGCTCATTTCGGGCTCTGGGAGCAGAAGATCTACGGGTCCCCTTGGCACTGTTGGATATAAGGAGGGGCTCTTGAATCCGGTTAAGTCCTGTTTATCTGGGCCCTCCAATGGATAAACCTGCACTGCTTTTAAAATATTTCCTATGGAATACATTTTGAAGTTCATTTATGTACAATAGCAGAGGGGGATCTTACTATTTTAAATTAGCTTGAAGTGAAAAATATCAAAACAAATGATTTCTTTAGTGTACTTAAAGATACAAATTCTTTTTCGACTTCAAATAAATTTTATTTTAATCGTGTATACCTCAGTGGTTCAAACTCTATCCCACGACGTACCCCTGAGATATATTTTGAAAAAAGGATTTAATGTTAAACCGAACTTCAGTATTGCCAGACTTTTTTTATGGGTAATTATTTTCGGATAAAAAATCTTACAACTTGAATTTACCGCAAAAACTTGTTCATGGAGCCATCAGAGTTTTACATAGTTCTAAAGAAAGCTGTGATTATACAAACTATTTACATTAGAAAATGCTTCAAAACAAAACGAATTTGGAAAAAGAATTTAAATACATTGTAGTAACACGTAGTTGTACTCGTATTTCATTTCACGATATACAAACATTTTACAAGGAAAATTGGTAAAAACTCCAACACGAAGTCTCCACCCCGCTCATATGAAGAACGTGTAATAAAAATTAACAAAAATCTCTCATTAGTTTTTGAAAGAATTTAAATTTTCTGTGATAAGCGCTGAAAGATTTTTGTAAAAGAGTACAATGCACAATTCTAGAAACATGAATCCTTGCTGAAATTATCTGATACTTAAAATGTTGCTAAATCAGAAAAAAAGGCTTGCTTCGTAGTTATGAATCAGTTTTTCTCCACTTATTAGTTGTACAAAGATGATTATGGCCTTGAAGCAGTGCTGGTTTATCCATTGGGCCAGGAGCCCGGATAAGCTGGAATTAACCAGATTTTCTGGTTATAAATTTCGATCCACCAGTGCCAAGGGGGCCTCTAAATATTTTGCTCCCAGGGCCCGAAATGAGCTTAAATCGGCACTGCCTTGAAACCAAAAAAGGGGTTCAAATATTTGTTTTTGATCATTACAGAGTAAAATGCTATCAGTTGGTAGGAGCCAGAACAAAGTATATAAATCCTCCTTTTTAAAAAGTTGTATAAATAAGGATATATCATAAAGATATTATAAACCATCGTATTTAAAAAGTGATGATTGTATTTGGTTATATCTTAAATGTATTCCTTTTTGGCGTAGATGATCATTCATACATCTCATTTCTGTGTTAATGTTATCGTGTATTTTTATCCTGGGAGACATATGAAATACAAGTAGAAGAATAGAAACATACAATGCAAACAGAAGAATATAGACATTTATTACAAATGATGATCCCAGCATATAACAGAAGGGGTGTGCAGCTTTCCATTCGAGACGGGAATCCATTAGAGGCGAAAGTGCAACTTCTTTTCCCTAAGAAAATACATTCATGTCTTACTCGGGATTCTAAGCAGAACCCACTCGGTTACTTGTCGAGGGTCATATCCACCGTACTGGCTGGGCAGCTCATTTATGTGTTATTGCTGGTAATCAGTATTATCTTTCTTAATAAATTATCTCTCGTCTGCTTTTTGATCTCGTCTGCTACTTCATCTTCAGACTACTCAAGCTTGATGGCATAAATGTCCACCAGCTTTTTTAAGGGAATCAGACCATCAAGAAATAAGCCATTCACTGAAGGATTGCTTATCATAAGTAAATCAAATCAATAAAATGAGACCCACGTAATATTTTTGCTTGACTTTTAAATTAATTTTAAGATTTCTAATGTTAAAAAAAATCCCAACAACATTCAACAATAATTCTTGCTTAGCCCCAATTTGGCGGTTAAAGAACGATCTTGTTAACGGTCTTTTTAATCAAGTTACAGTATCAAACGGATTGCTTTTTAATAAACTGTCGGCTTTTTACCATGCTGGATATTAAAATTTAAAAGTCATGCAAAAGCCTGGTAAGTTGTATTTTCGGTACAACTTATAATTTTGATTTTCTTGAAATGTATTAAGACTTAGTTCAGAAAAAAAAAATAGGATCTTTTGTAAATAAATGTTTTTCAAAAACGGTCGTTCTTGAATAATATGTAAATAAACCGCTTTTGTGATGTGTGTGCTTTTTGAAATCCTGCCAAATAACTCATATTGGTATACGGCTACATATTTTAGATCATGTATAAAAACCTTATAAAGAAAAGAAAACCCTTATTGTAGAATCAACTGTGCGCTATTGTAAAGGTTAAATGGATACTTAGCTAAACATTTATGTTCTATTGATGTATTATCGATTACTTTCATATGTTTGTTCTTCTGAATGAAGCTGTTAAAAAATAGTCATCTTTTTTTATAATTATTTGTGGAATGCATTCCTTTCTGAATTTATTACTTGCAAATTAGACATTTATTCAAAAATACTTTCTTGTAACTAATTAATGAATATCTCTGTTTACATTGACATTATATATATACATACAACATCATTTAAAATTTTTTTATAATCTTATTGTCATAAATAAAGGATGTATGTGCAGGGTGTATTTATTTACAAATGGCCAATCTTGATTTTTAAGATTATTTAATAATGTAATATTTTTCTTGGAAAAAAATTTATAATGTAATGTAGGCATCAGAAATAAAATTATTCTGCCTATCAAAATTTTTGTATTTGATGAAATGAAAGAAATGTAAAATATGATTTAAAATATTCATGATTTCAACTTGTATTATAGTTTTTTTTTCCTGTTCCTTTTTACTTATCAACATTGTTTATATTACACAAATATCTCACCATGTTTGGGGAAGTGCTTTTAAGTTTGAAACTGTGATTTTCAAAATAGTATCTGTGATATGTCATTTAGTTCATGTGCCATTGTAGATTTTGATGTCTCCGAGACATCAAGAACTATCTTCGACATATTCTAAAAATTGCTTGTTGATTCTATTTTGTTTTAATTGTTTACTGCTTTTTCCTTTCTCAACATGATAAAATGTTAGAAAGCAATTAAAGTTTCCAAAGGTTCTGTTTCTAAGCTTGCATATAATTGTCCAGTTGAGCCAAGTTAGTTAATCTATTTGTAAATGGAGCAAATCGTATTGAAATCTATTCAAAGTTTAATAAAAATATCCGAAAATAGACAGAAAAATTTACGCAACAAAGTCTTTATGAAAATATCTCAATTCTGAGCAAATTAACTGAATGCATTGTAGTATTGAAGCAATGACTCATGAATCAGTTTCCCCTTATTTAAAAAAAAAATTATTTATGTTTTATTTTTCCACAACTACAAAACCCCCATCTTGTCATATTCATCGGCACACAATGGGGGGGGGTTAGGGTTTCAACCCCCTCTTTCCTTTTTACCATATAGACTAACAAATTTTTAATTTTTACCATAGAGATAACCTCTTGGTACTTTTGTCTACATGTTTTTCATAACGTAGCCCCCACCCTTTAGGTCTGTGTATGCCACTGTCTATACTACATTCCACATCTATTTCCATTCAGTAGTTACTGTTTCTACAAATATTTTATTTGTTTTATTACATTTTAAACATGTTTCAGCATAATGCATTTTGTTATATTTTATATCAAATCAAACATAATTCTAGATGTATCGACACAAATGTCATGTTTACAGATTTTTATTAGATTTAAATATTTCTTACATATTTAAGTAAATAACAGGTCAAACTATCCTAGGTACTTAGGTATTATCGCAACCTATTGGTGACATTATATGAAACAAAGTACATGATTGCCAATTCAGTGCATGTGAAATTGGGGTTGCCAACTTGGCAAGTTATCTTGAATGTTGACGATTGTTGCGATAATATGCAAGTACCTCCTTTGGGCCAAATCATTTATACTCAGTGTAAAAGCAAGAGAAAAATTATTGTGTGAATGGAACATTTTTTTTTCATTTAGTACAATGGTTCTTAAACTTTCGATTGCCTTTTATGTATCAGCCTGACATTGTGGACCCTCAAAGATTTTGAACTCTCCTTTCTGACTTCCAACATATGGTTTAGTGATTTAAAGATTCCTTAATAATCTTAAGACTGCCTGTGCTATTTATAAGAGATTTTAACACTTTTTTTACCCTCTTTAGCAAAACAATAAATATCTCATTAAACTGAAAAAAACTGAATTAATATTCTTGGTTGAAATTCATGCTCTAGTAGAGATTTTTACATTGGAGCAATTTAGTGATCTGGTCCTAAGATGGCGGATCTTTAGATTTTTCCACAAGACCTTTCTCAGTCTGTTAGAGAGGAATCTTAACTTTAAATGAGAGACCTTTGCTGTGCCCTAGAAAGGTGTTGGGGGTCCCCACAGACCACAGTTTAAGAATTGCTGATCTAGTATATGTACATTTGCATTCAAAATAAAAGAAACCAAATATGGCCAATTAGCTTATACAAATCTGTCTTATGGGTGAGTTATATTCTTAAAACTTGTGGATTAAAGTGCCGAGGCTTAAACTATCCAAAAATCAAAAATGTATTAGTCTGTGGGAAGAAGAGAAACTCTATCCAAAAATTAAAAATGTATTAGTCTGTGGGAAGAAGAGGTTGAAGTCCTAAACCCTTTCTTTGTGTGTGCCACTGAATTTGGCGAGATGGATTTTGTAGTTGTAGAATAATGTAAATATTAAAAAAAAAAATGTAGAGGAAACTGATTTATAAGTCTACTTTAATACTAGAATGCTTTCAATTGAATGGCTCAGGATTGAGAAATTTTCATAAAACTTTTGTTGTGAATTTATAATTTTTTACCTTAAATACAAATGAAGTTTAGATATTTATTAAACTTCAAACTGATTTCAATACAATTTGTTCTATTTCCAAATAGATTAACTTATTGATAATATATCTTAGTTATCTTTTTTTTTTGTTGTTGCTGATTTTTAAAATGGGTATAAAGAAATAAGAAATATAATTCCATTCTGGGAGCTGCAGTAGTTGTTATCTTGTTCTGGAAACTCTGTCATTTGAAATAGTGGGAGTAGCTGCACATTATAAATTCAGCTTGGTTTAAAAATCCTTTTTTTGTATAGAAACTTCAAATAAAATAAATATTGTATGCCTCACTTGGCTGTGATAAAAAATTTCCTGTGTTATTATTACTAGCCTATTGTATAGTTTTCTGGTGGTATCATCTACATAAACCAGTAAAAGCCTCTGAACAGAGGTGATCACTTTTGTCTGGTGGTATGTTACGTGCTTACGAATCTGTAGGTTGTGGTTTCTGTCCTTCTGATATCTCTACATTGGTGTCCTTGGTGGAAGAGAAAAACACAAAACCTTCTGATCTGTCGTTGTGCCATCTACCCCCAAAAAGAGCAATAAAAAAAAGTCGTCAGGCTCACTTGACCCAATCGCAGCAACTCACACACTCACCATAACAAATATCTCATTTGTTCACCTATCTACCAATTCACTGGTGGGGGAGTGCTGTAGCAGTATCATCTACATAAGCCAGTAACAGCGTCAGGACAGAGGGGATCACTTTTGTCTTGTATGTTACAGGCTTACGAATCTGTAGGTCTTGGGTTCTGTCCTTCCGATACCTCTACAGTTTGAAATAGTAAACCCAGGCAAACTAGTCCAACTATTCCTTTTAAGATGTTCTATGTTTGTCATTACTAGTTTTTAGATACCATAAAATATGGCGTATAATACACACTTTTAAAACAAAAATATGATCATCATTTTTAGTTGCACCAAGTATAAAAATGAGAGCTTTAAAAATAAAAAAAAGATGATCATAGAAAAAAATTAAGCTTCTACATAGATCAAAATACTGTAAATAATGACATTTGTTAAGAACTTAAACGGTTGTAGTTCTAAAAGTATATTATTTTTTTCTAAAGATTGAAATAATACCTTGAATAAATTACTTAAAAACATAAGAGTATCACTCAAGTACACTTCAGGTTCCTTCAAAAATGGGGGTGAGCGTTATACAGCGAATATATCTAAAAATTAAAAGTTGTAGCTTAAAATAATAGGTGCGCTTTATACGCTGGATTTTACGTTAGTTTTTTTCATTTTTATAATGTGTAGCTTATAACTAAGAAATGCATATCTTATTTTAATTTTCTTAAAAACATTAAATATGCATTTGAAAAAACACACTTACTTCTTATTATTTTAATGTAAAATGTATTTTTTCATGAAATGTATGATTAAAAACCTTGTTCTCTTTTTCTTAATTTGTGCATTCTTTTTTAGAACTTCCTGCTTATCCTTCTAGTAGGAAATTAAATGGTAAGTTTAAAGTTAGTTTATATTAATGTAAATATATATGCAGTTTTAGATTTCAACTTCTGGTTATAGTAAAGGGGGCTTCCAGGCGAAGTCAGTGGGTTGACAAACAAGTTTTTTTTATAAATATTTAAGCATTTTTTAAAATATGTATATATTTTTTATATATATATATTTCTCGTTAATATTTTTTTATTTTCCTTGCAAAATTCCAGTTTGTAAATTTCAGAACACCTATCGCTAAATTAAGTCACTCTGCGACCAATCTCTGTTGCCAAAAAATTGACTTCGCCTATGGGGGCCCCCTATTCTACACTTTAACCTATTACTGAAAGAAAAATGGAAAATTAAATTAAAACGATTTATTTTACCCCAAAGTTATTTCAATAAATATAACCATTAATGAAAATTTATGCTTTATAATCTACGATCAACTGATTAAAAAGGTATTTTGTTCTTATATTAGTGTCATGTAAAAGTAGAGTATCCTCTCAATTTTCTTATACAAAGCAAAAAATCATGTAGAGTCTGTAAGATATTCTTGGTCCTTGTTATGAATAACTGATATTTACAATAATTGTTTCATTGCATATAAGTGTTATTTCTATGAATGAACTCAACCTAAGAGAGACCTTCATGTCAAAAATCTTTGTGTGCTGACAATACGTATGGCTTATCACAAGGTTAATGAACAAGTTTTTACTTACTACTAAAGTGACTATTGTTTTATCTATCAATAAATATATTTTATACTATCATCAGTAATAAACTGATTTCAGTAATATGTTATAGGTGAATTTCTTTTATAATTCCTTTGCTTTAGAGTACAATTCGTACAAAAATTAAACAATTTTATATCAATCCATTGATGTTTTACAGTGATTTATATGTAATTAGGAATTCCAGAAATAATTGAAACAGAAACAAAGTAAGAATTCGATAATTATTAGGTTGTCATATTTATCTTGAACTTTTTCTTTGTAATTTGGTTTTGTTGTCATATTTTGGGGTCAAACGATATTTTCCTTAAAATTTTTGCAAAGGCGAAAATTGTTTATTGAGGTCACCAATACACTTAAAACACATGCTTTTGAGACATTGCCATAGAAAAAGAGGTTGAGAGAGAATGAGAAAAATGAATTCCATTGTTTGCTATATGAAACATATTTTACATTTTATTAAAATTTGAATTCACTAAAAACACTTAATACGAAAGTTTTATTCTTGGAAACCATGAATACATATAAGTACAGTGAGACCTCTATTTAAAAAAAGTTACTAACTCCTGAAAAAAGTTTATGTAGAAAATTTGTTAAATAGAAATTCATTTTCAGTATACTTTACGTGCTTGGTTCCAGGAAAAAGTTTGTAAAATAGAGAGATTAACAAAATAAAGGTTCGTAAAATGAGGTTTGATTGTATATATCTCCTTTGTGGCTATAAATGTTCTTGGCAAAACTTATTCTTATTTGATTTAAATCAGTTTGTTATTATGAAAATCTGTATTTTAAAAAGTGCTGTTTTATTGCATCTAAGAAGTCACTTTCTAAATAGACAGTAATAAAAAAAAATGCTGTTATTGTGGTTAAATATTTATTAAATTTTATTTTTATTTTTTTATGATTGGTCACCTGTTTATTGTAATTTTTGTTGTGTGTGATAAATGCATCATGCAGCTGTAATGAATATTTTTCATAATATTTTTAAGAATTTAAATGCGAACTTGATGATAAAATAAATTTCAGGTTTAGTAGATGAGAACAAAAATGTCGATGTTTATTTAGGGTTTAAAATTATAAAGAAAATTCTTTTACTTGACAGATTCATGTTTTTCCATTTTTTTTATAATGAACATTTCAACAACTCTAGAAAATATGTATTCATTTTTAAGAAATAAAATATCTTATTATTATTGGTTTTCCTTATTATTTTTATATAAGTGTTTTTGCCAAGTTTTTTGGAATTACTGATTAAAAATGCATACATAAATTTATGAAAGGGTTTTATGTAATGAAACATATTTATTTAGTATATTTTATTCAGGGCTGCTAAAATTTTGTTTTATGAAAGCAAGACAGACTATTGGTGTATCTAAATAATTGAGAACTTTGTAGTGATGTATTAAAACTGTTCAATAATTAGTAAAGTTTGATGAAATTAACATTGAAAAAAATATAATTTAGATCTTAAATTGTTATAGCTGTGTTTATAACGAAAAGTTAGTTTGGAATTAGTACATTTAATAGGTTGCAGTCCATAATCTAATAGTCTGTGACCTTGACATTTAGTTTTATTTTCTGTATGTTTGTGAAATCAGAATTCTTGTTGATATTTAAACTGCGCAATCTAAACCACAAAAGGAGAAAAAAATAAAGTGTTTTCAAGCGAATAATTAAAAAATGAAAGTAAATGACATTGAAAACGACAAATTTTGACTCATTTACCTGCGTTAAGGGTCAAAAGCCATGTTTGTAAAAATTCGACAGTTCGATTAAAGAAAATTATTTTGCTTGTTTTTTAATAAAGAAAACAACAGCTTCTCTTTTAAAAAAAGAAATCCATTAAAAAAATAACAAATAATTGAAGTTTTATATGCAGGCAAGTAGTATGGTTATCATTGTAATGATAAAAAACTAGTTTTATTTATTTATTTTGTAATACACATTTAAGTATCTGCAAAAGCAGGTTTAACCTGTTTTGAACTGGCGCGCCCTTTTCTAGTGAATATTTCGATACCGCCCCCCTCCCACTCCAGAGAAATAAGAGCGTACATAATACATTGTGAAAACAAGAATTAAATTAAAAAAAAAATATTCTAAAACTAATGGAGCATATTTTTTTGAAGTCTCCAATTTTTTTTTCTTTTTACTTGCAAGTTTTAAACAGCTAGTGCCACAAAAATATTAATTTTATAATACATACAATCACAACATAAGGTAACCAGTATTAAAGTTTACTTTTGTTAGTACATAATCAGCATGTTTTTGAAGTATTTCTTAGACCATATTTAGTTAATCTGCCCATGAACCCTTTTTTACCATCTCAAACCCCCCTAACTTTGGGTCTTTAACTGCCTCCCTGAAGGGCTCAAACGCCACGTTGAGGACCTATTGTCTAAACCAGCGATACTTAACCTGCGGGCCGCATGTGGCCTACCGGACCTTTCTGAGTGGCCCGGTTGCACTAAAAAATTCAATTATTTAAAATTTAAATGTATTAAAAATTTAGCGAGAAATTCTATCAAATATATCAATTTTGCTATCGATATCGTGCTGGTACGAATTGCTAGATAACTTTCTTCTTTTCATAATTGTAACGTTGGTGATAACTGATAACAGTGGGGTGTGTCATTGTACAGTCACTTAAGAGGCCCTTAGACAGAAATCGAAACTCGAAAACGATAAAAGCGCCCTCTTCTGGGAAGGGGGGATTGGGCGTGTCCAAAGGAAGAGCGAAGTATTCATATCGTACTGGTCGTAATTTTCGAAGGTAAATAGTTCCTTCATAATAGATGAATTATATCCCTTTTTTTTAAAAATTGCCATTCTCGATTTTGAAATAAACATTTTTTTTATGCTACTATTCTTCAAAATTTTCGCTTACTTTATTCAAATTTCTGATGATATGTTCTGACAGCTGTCAAGATGAAAGAAAATGACATCACTTTTAGAATCTTCTCCTTTTTCACGTTTAGGGATGGCTTCTGTTCGTTCCCAACCGTTTGAAACACTAAAACCCCTCTTCCCCCCCTTCTACTTTTGTTCAAAACTAAAGATAAGGAGACCTGCATTCTTCTCGATTGTGGTGGGGTTCCAGTTTGACTTTTACAGTCTGTGACAATGTTTATATGAAACCAACTGACCCCTCTTTTATTGCTCTCTTCCCCCATCGTTCAAGTTTGTGAAGGACACTAAAGACTCAAGATTCCAAGTTCAAAAAAGGTCATGAATACAAAGCTGTACTCTCAAGTGTCATTTTCGCTGTCCGCTGAGTGAAACTAATTTTTAACTAACCCTCATGTGTGTGTGTGCTTTCCAAGCGGAAAATAACTAAAGAATATTTGTTATTTCAAGACGATTGGGATAATGACTGTTTCGTAGAAAAAAACAAACAAGGATCAGCAACTTGTTTAATTTGTCATGAAAATGCTATATTTAAAAAAATATAATTTTGCTCGTCACTATACCACTAAGTACAAATTTTTCAATGCCTCCTTTTTTTCAGCAACAAAATATTTGGGGGCGGGGACTTGGGAACATTGATGAAAGAAAATCGAAAAAATATCCCATAACTAATATAGTTTTAAAACGAAATCCAAAACTATTAATATTTTGATCAGTTTCTGCATTTTAAATATCTTTGATATTATAGCGTCCATCCCCTTCCCCGTTAATCCTCACGTTGCTGCCCGCGAGAAGTAGTTGTCATATGTATGCGGCCCGGCTGAAAAAAAAGGTTGAGTACCGCTGGTCTAAACTGTGATTGTAATGAAATAGCGACATTCTTCTTTTTTTTGTTCAGATTAGGTTAAATAAATTTATTTCAATCATATTAAATTAAAAGGATACAAAAACAATATATCCTGTTTTAATTCAAGATTTTTTTAAATAAAAGTTCTGCATCAAATGCGTTTTGAAAAAAATTCTTACATTAAAAAAATATATAGTTTCAAGCAGTAGCGCACATAGGAATTTTTCA
>BMAV01002762.1:129212-142041 GCA_019973955.1 Trichonephila inaurata madagascariensis
AGAAGAAAAGAAAGCTCTCCCCCTCAAAAAAAGCAGAGTGCAAATTCGAATGTGTATTACATAAAAACATTCGGTTTTGGAAAAAGCGTAGTATTAGTTCAGTTCGTTTCGAATTTGTTTTATTTTGACTGGCTCTTTCTTATTAGTTTTCACGCATCTTGCTGTTCCTCTCTTACTCGTTCCGTAATGATTCCTTTGCGGTTGTACGAAATGAAGCTTGCTTAATCTTTATTATGTCGTTGATTTTATATAAGAGAGATGCATTTTCTAATAATTAAATTTCTTCTGAAATTTTGATTAAAAAAATTAGAACGGAATTATTTATTGTTTTGAAATGCACAATCATTTTGCATTTATCGTGAAATTAAATGAGATATTTTTTCCTGTTATGTAAGGGAAGTTCTCTCCACCTGATCAGGACATCTGCTCATGGACCTCAGCATCCAATGGTCACGTATACTGGGATGGGCGCAGTAGGCCTTTGCCCTCATGGGCTGTTGCGCTACTGAGTTTTTGAGTTAAGGGAAGTTCTCCACATTATATTCTTATGAAGTATATTGCAAAGATTTGTGCAATTTCTTTAAGGTTACGTTCGCCCAATGTTTCAATTTCGGGATACTTTTTTTAAAAAAAATTGTGAATATCAATATACAGTCTGGGTTGTAACATATATATATACTTCAGTTAAATTCTTATAATTTCTGAACATTCAACGAATCCGCATTTTTTTTTGTTAACACACGAGGTTAACAATCCATTTGAGGGAACACCGGCCATATTTTAAATAGAGAAATACTGATAGAGGCTGACAGAATTTTAATGTATGAAAATATGCTATTCTTTATTATACATGGAAGTTCAAATTAACATTGGAACGTATTTTTTTGTCGAATAAAGTTCCAACTTAGGATTCTGTTCCATAACTTTGGCACTGACGAGAATTGTTAGTTCTGGTGCTGAGAAAAAGGGATGATGGAGTTGTCAATCTTGCCAGGCAAATAAATTTAAACGTGGATAATGATGACGTTCAAGAACTGACTATCGGGAGCTGACAACTGATAAGCTTATAGCAATACATGAGCAAGACATTGAAGAACATGTGTCTTTAGACCCAGTTCAATCAGAAGATCGAATGGCGGTTGGGAATATGACAGAAGGCCCCAGTTTATATATAATTGAAAAAGGGTTACAAATTAAAAAAAATGTATAGACTTCTACGAAGAGCGTACTTTTTCAACAAAACAAGGAATAAAAAAAGAAAAAAAAAATTATTAATATGCTACAAGGAAATTTTGCGTGAGTAAAAAAGTCTTTGGGCCTGGAAATTACTTTGTAAGGTTTTATGAAATGTTCTGCATCAAAATATCTTCCGATTTGCGATTTTATATTTGTGCTATCTAACATGTTAATGAATTTTTTTCCCCTTGATTTATTATTTTCTTTCGTCTCCAACCACAATTAAAAATAATTTATACGTATTTATATGCGAAATTATACCCCGACTTACGCGGTTATCACTCAGTCCCACCTATCGCGTCCCCTCAGGGGGCTCACCTTCTTTAGGTGGGTACGGGTGTCACAATCCCGAGGTACCCTAATGATCTTTTCCTTTTCCCAAGGGGTTTACTATCTTTGGTAAACGCGGGTGTCACGACCCCGGGGTACCCCAGTGATCCTTCTCTATTTTCGACCCTCCATCTTGTCATCCAATTTCTCCTTTTATTCTTTTCCCGTTCAGACCTATGAATGTTTGGCGCAGTATAGCCAAAACTGGCTCTTGCGCCATAAAACACCAAACTCATCATCATCACCCACCTATCGCGTAATTTCGGAGTATTACTGCATTTCAATCAGATGCTTTGCAAATTTAAGAGATGTCTTCGGAGATTTCGAGCCCATTTGTCTTTTTCATAAGGTTTTAAATTTCTTTAGCTTCAGAATATTGAAGTCGTTGCATTTTCAAGTTTGTCTGATAATTAAATCGTCTTCAGCGTTCCATAAATTTCCTCTACAAGCTCTGTTGCAACCAATTCCTGCATAGGTTCTGCAAAAGGCTCCCTCGAAATCCCAGCTTTTCGCTTACACAAGAGTGTCAACTTCTGCCTCTAAAAATAAGAATTATTATCTGAGTTTATTAAAAAAAAAGGTGTCGGGAAAAAGAAAGCCTCGCAAGCAAAGTGATTTCGTTTAGCTCACTTCCTTCCTGTTGAGAGAGAGGATGTACTGGTGGCCGCTTTCTTTGCCCTTCTAGATGTCGAATCAACGTCATCGGCTAATCGCCTTGCTAATGCAATGAACCCTAAAAGGATAGCCAAATGTAAGTTACTTTTTTTGTTTGTAATTTCAACTGATGTGTTCTTACATCTGATGGGTACACGCCCTAAATGCTCCTTATGACTTCTCCGAACCGACTTTTTTTTCGGAGCCTCTGGTTGTTTCTTTCAGAACCTCTCCCAAAGCACAGCAATTGACTGAAAAGCTGTGATGTGTGTCCAAGACTGTTCTGAAGCTTGCAAAAACAAGGACACGTTTATGTTTATTATCAAATACCAGATTTAGATATAGATTTTTATTCGCTGCATCGTTTATTGCTCGAATTATTCAATGCTGAGTTTTAAAGTGTATACTTCGATTGGCAATGCTGTTTATTACCTGCTTTCCTTCAAACTATTATTAATTACTGAAAATTTTATGCATTGGTTTTTTTAATTGAGCAGTCGTCGTATGTTTTCCCTGTAATAAGACTTGAATTTTCTCTACTTGCTTACAATTTGCCCACTCGGATCTGGTATTTGGAAAAATTTTGAACAATTTCAGTATATTGAAATTATATTGATTCAAGTTTTTTAAGTAGTCGCCAAACGTTTGGAGTGTATAAAAATCGCTCATATTTAAATATCCCAGTTAATTCCCCTTTATTTTAGTTTTTAATTAAAAATTTTAGATGTAACTACTTGTTCTTTAACTTGACTTGTTGCAGTATTTTGATATAAATACATTTTCGGTGACTGACTACTTTTGGAACCGTGATTTTGAAAAAGCGTATAAATGGAGAACTTTTTTGATACTTAGTGTCACCTGAATTAGAATATTATGTAGAATTGTTTTAAGAATATTACTAGAGAAAAAAATACTTAGGTGTAATTTTTTGGTAAAAAAAAAGGACATATTTTCAAAACATTCTCCTTTTACGAAAAATGCTTCTATAATAATAATATTTTGTCTATATATTGCATATATATTGCATAAGCTTCTGTAACGGGGGTTGAACTAAAATTCTTGAAAAATTCATATTTACAGAGTTACGATCAATTGAAATAATGATTGAAGTTTTTTTTATTAAAATTTTTCTACTCTAATATACTAAAATATGAATAAATCCTCTCCTAAATTATATACCTCAAAATCCTAGTTCGGTCTTTGTAAAGAATTCTTAGCTATATATGGACAAAATATTATTATGGAAACATTTTTCATTAAAGGAAAATGTTTTTAAAATGTCATTTTTCTTCATTGTTTGCCAAGAAATTGCATTTAAATAATTTTTTATTGTAATAATATTCTTAAAGCAATTTTATGTGCATATTCGAATTCAACTAACATTATATATTTATATAAATCATTTATACCCTTTTGAAAAATTACAGTTTCAAACGTAGTCACATTAATAGTATTGAGTTATACCAATCGGTTATTTTAAAGCAAAATGCGATATGATAATAGAAAGTTTGTTATTTTTTGAAGCAAAGGTTTTATTTCTTAACTATAATTGAGGTTACTGTATCTAATTTTTTCCTCAGATATTGTGCATCTCTTTTCAAAACGAAATAAAATCGTAATATTTTTTCATTGAATTTAATATAAATAAATACCCGGTTTTTTGGAATAGCATAAAATGTAGATGTATTTTTTCATTCTAATTGTTAATATATAAAATTGGGGGGAAAATCAAAAGCGTTATATTCTTTATTTTAAATTACTGAAAACTTGTATCAGCATAGTTAACATAAAACCGTTTGTGTAAATAAAATTCGACTTTTTTAATTCCTGGAATTTCTTATCTTTATTACTATTAAAGCTTATGAAATTTAATTATAACAATTATCGATTGTATAAATCTTATTGTGTAAGCAACTAAATAACACAAGGATACATTATTTTCCTAAGCAGAATAATAGGTGTTGTAATTCAAGAACTCGATTTAATTTTATTCACTTTTCTTTATAATTGGACAAAGAATAAAGAATCATTGAAGATGGAATGGAAGAAAATAATTAATATTTATTTTTGATTAGGAACTTGTGTGTTTTGTATATCTTTAGTTTCGCGGAAGAAACAATGAATGGTACAAGTAAAAAGTTTATAGCAATTGTGTATTTGGACCCAATTTATGAAAGAAAAATGCTTAGCTTATTATTTGGCTGTTTACTTGGAAGAAATATTTCCGGTTGGTAATTGAAGTATTGTTATTTAATTGATGTTTTAAACTTGAGTGGAAATTGGCTTTTTCGCTGTGTAATAATACATTTACTAAAAAAATAACTGTTCTTTAATATTTTTACTTTATATCCCTGTAAATATTTTCGCGTAGAAATTTTCTTCGAATTTTTTTATATCTATATTGAAAATTTTTTTTCCCCCTGAGAAGAAATGAAACTAAATTTTAATCCGAATACAGAGTGTGATTTTAGTTTGCCTTATTGTTATCATTCTCCATTTTTAATAAAGTGTGTTTATTTTATCGAGCCATATTTAGATGAAGGGTTGTTTTGCAGCATATCTTCTGAGATCTTTTTAGGCAGTCATACTTCTTTCTTTTTTCAATTATTTGCTATATATTTTTTTTATCGAATAAAGTAAATTAGCGAAAGAGATCAAGAAATTACACCCATTTGTAAATAAATCTTTTCCTTTTTGTAAACAAGTGTTTTTCGAATTACTCTCCATAGACTCAACAATTTGTACTGAAGTAAGCAATAAAACGGAAATCATTTACATTAGTGATTATATTCACATGATCAAAACACAAAATTCTATCTCCAATAAATAAAGGGTAATAATGACTAGAATTAAAGTTTCATAAGCCATTCTTTAATAATCATTGAAATTCAGTAAACAATATATGATGATGTAATGCTTTAAGAAATAATAAAATACTACGATGGCAATATCTTAAAAGTATTTGCTGTAGTCTTTACATATGTTCGAGGTTACTTAAGCTATTGCCGAGGTCAATAGATTTGTCATAACCTTGACAAGTCGGACAGATGGCTCTGCTTGTTTTGCAAACATTGTTATTGTTCTATTTGGCAATATTACCAATTCTAAAAACAGATTAGATATAATGCCACCAAAGTTGCGTCTAGGAACAAAAGTCAGTTCAGATACAAAAATGAAAGCCAGTTTCGAAGATTCGAAAGGCGCGAAATTGAAACAAAGAAATTTCTTTGTATCGAGGATTATTCAGTATGGAAAAATAAATGGATTGGAAGTTATATGTTTTTAATCTGTCAATATTTATCACAAATAAATATTGTCAGAATTATATTCTTGTCATTTTAAAAGGAAACAAAAAAATGCAGGTACTTTTCCTTTTTGACGGCGTAAATCTCGCCAAGTTGGCAACAACACACAATATACTTTTAAAAAATAAAAATAAAGTTCTCACTGGTTTTTCATCTATTTTTGATGTATTATGAAAAAGACGATACCGATAAGAAAAGACTACGACTTGTTTTGATAATGTGGTGGTAAAAGGTTACCATCGGAAATATTCCATTTGACTTCGGCTGTATAATTTTTGGCGACTTTATCGCCGGCGAAACGGAAAAGTACCAAAACGCAATTAACTAGCTCAATTTGGTTGTTTTTGAAAAGTCTTGTAATAAGAATATTTACGAATTCGTGATAGGTAAAAATGTTTCCCATAAATCATTTTTCATTTGTTACTACTGGTAAAATAATGTTTTCTGTTGTGGTATCTAACATTAACAGTTTTGCTTTATATTGCATTGCATTTCAGCATTACTAATTGAATATTTCTACATTGATTTTTCTCTGTATATAGTGCTCTTTCTTAGAATTAAAATTAACATTAAAAAAAAAAAAACAACTTTGTGAAGTGCTTTATTTTCTAGCTGTTCTTATTCAATGACTGCTTTCATTACGGCATTTTTGTTAAATGCAGACATTTTTTTTTCGAAATTTTTTTTTTGTCACTACTTATGTCTCAATTGTATAGTAGTTCTCTACTAGTGTAGTAACACGATTCTTTTCTCTTTTTTTTCTTTCCATGTGACCTTCTTTCTGGGATGACTCCACTTTAGCGGTAAGATTCTATTTCTTTTATTCCATTTTTTTAAGTATATGTATGTATTATGTTTTATTCAGTTCCCCATCTGATTTGTCATTGTTTCGTACGTTCCTGCGAAGTAACAAGAGTTTTGTCCTCTTTAAAAAAGCCTTCATTCTGCCCAAGAACTCTCGAAAGGAAAGTACTTGAGAAGCTGTACTCAAAAATTCAGAAGTGCGGTCGGGTTCGCTTCTGTGCCGCGTGAAGGTCACCTTTGAATGGTAGATGCAATTAGATTTTCGACACGTCGTCGAACGTGACAAAAAAAAATTGCGTTGGAATTATTAATTTGTCAGAAAATTCTTCGGATTTTGTTACATCGTGGAAAAAATATTCAAAGTTCAAGGGAGGACATGTTGATGATGGAGGTTTGAAAAAAAATTGTATGTCTGTAATTGAAAAACCTTAAGTTTTACTAATGTCTGTTTAAGATTTGAAAAAATTACGTATTTTTTTCACCCCTTTCATCTTATCAAATTTTATTACTGTTAAATATTTTTAAAATTAATGCTGAATAAATTAAGATAAAGAAATGTTATAAAAGCCCTGACTCGATATACATTTAATTGTTCTGTTCCAGTGTGAAACTTGAATTATTCTTTGGATTTTACTATGAAGTATAGTGATAGATAAGAAATGACCAAGGTTACAACTATAAAAACACAGTTTAACTTTTTTGACTTCTTTCATGTGTTTAAGGTGGAATTTTGTAATCATTTTTTCGCTCACATCCAGGTGTACTAGAGTTCTATTTGTTTCTAATGATAGTGCAATATTTTATTCTGAAATCTGAATTAACATTTAGACGATTTATTTTTTTGTTAATTTTTGATTCTATTTTAAAGAGCGCCATTTTTTGTTGAATTTTTGTATTAGAGGAAATGCTGTTGGGTTCATTATATGCATTTTAATTAGATCTTTTAGAAAAAATATATATATTTGCTCAGAAGATTGGAATACAATATTTTATAACATTTATAATAAAGAATTACAAAAGTATGAGACTATAATAGGGAAAAAAAAACTTTATAAACCTACTTTAATTTGTATGCTACAAAGTAAATTTGTTTTTTCATAAATCTGGAAATCAACTCAATGTTCTTGCCGTCTAGTAGCTCGCCTTTTTACCATTTTTGTTTGGGCCTCCAGATTTTTGATTTTTTTAAAAGAAAAAGTCCACTTTTAGTACCCTGATAAAGACACACACATATATATATAATTAAAAAAATCATTAGTAATTTTTTAAATTTATTTTCCGTTATTTGGTATCTTTGCAAATTTTTATGTGCTTTTTTTTTCCTTTCCTGCTATGACCAGTATTTTATGTACGTATTTGATAATTAATCTAAGAATTTGTTCGTAAAGGATAAATCAGTTGAATTTTATATATAGTTAAATCAATAAGGACTTTTTCACTGCTATAGGCCTCAAAATTATTTAGAATAACGATATTAGCATAGCAGTCAAATATCGGTTGGATTCATGAATCATTTGAGGTGTTTTTAAGTCGGGGATGAGGTTAGAAGAACTGTGAAGAGTTAAGAAATTTGGATCATAAAATTAAAAGTGGGATCATTTGAAAATTGTTCCCGGGAATAGCCAACACACAAATATTTAAAATTTCGGAAACACAAATATTTGTGAACCAGAATTTTTCTAATGAAATATTAAATAATGTAAGTTAAATTATGCAGTGTTGTGTGTGAAAATTTTTAAGTACATCATCCAATAAGAGGCGAGCAGGGTAGCGCCCCACCTTGACCAACGGATATGAAAACACAGTTACTTTTAGACATAAGAGAGATAAGATATTGAAGGAAATAGTTTTAAGAAGCTAATCTTTTTCCTGTGTAAATATAAGTAGATGTATATTTTAAACATTTAACAAGTTTTTTTTTCAAAAAGTGTCCGGCTTACAGTCTAATTAGCAAATTTCTGGTGAATTTTTGGAAATAGCGTAGAAAAGCGCTTCAGTTTTCGATTTTTAAACCATTTTACCCATAAATCTATTTGTATAAATGACACGGTATTCAAACGGGAAGAACATTCCACACTGTTTAAAAAAAACAAGTGAAAAATTTCAATTATTGGAATTTGAATTTATAAATTGCACAATGTCTGAGCAATTTTTTGACTTTTTTTGTCCTCTATTACTAGCAAAGATTTTTGCGCATGGACCTCAGCGTTTGTCACGTAACGTCACGTAATTCTTTACTATTTTATTTATTCATTTGTTTGTTCATTTTAAAAGAACTATCGCAAAAAAAAAAAAAAAAGTATTCTTTCACACAAAATTTAAATTTTAACTTCGACGCTTCTTAAAAAATCATATGCTGCTAACTGAATTAAGTTTTATTTTAAGAATTCACTCATGCGTACAAGGGGTACTCCAATTGTATTATTATAAAATCAAAGTAGACTTATCGCTCCTAAATAGTAGTCATTGCCTGCCCTCTTCCGGAGAATCTCTCACCCCACATTTGTTTTATCCTCAAAAATATCGTTTTTAGATGTCTCATTTTTTACTTCTTCGTTCTGATTTTTTTTTACAGTCAGTCCTCATAGAGAAGACTGTCATACCAACTGGTGCTCCAGAAAAAGTTATTCCATTGACGTAATTCTATTGTTCTAAAATAGGCCCTAAATACTCGTTTGTGGATGCTAAGTTTGAGTGCCCTACTACTTTTTTGATGTGTAACATCTTTCCTCTCGGTTGCTGGATATTTGTGGGAGTGATTTCGAGAAAAGGGACGGATGTGTGTAACACAGGATGTGACGTAAGCGCGCGCTACTTGATTTGATCAATGAGAGTGCGTGGCTGTGTCTTTTCGCTACCCTCGCATGGGGGTCCAACTCTAGTAGCCATCAAGCACTCGAGCGCTTGACTCTAAATACGTTAGTCACGATACTGGGGGACATAAGATCGGCAGAATGCTTATTTGAAAATGGACAGTGATTTCGGTGGTCGTATACATTTCTTCGAATCAAACGGTTAAAAAAAAATTAAATATTTCCTGCATTTTGTACTTTTACCATATAACGAAGGTGGTTCTGCTCTTTAAAAATAATATCACTTTAAAATTTAATTAAAATCACTTTAAATTTTAACTTTAACTTCAGTTTTCCAAAAGCTTAGCCGCTCATAGCTTTTATGAATGATGAACTCAAGCTCGCAATGAACACAAATCAAAATGTTTCGACTGCTAGCAGTGGTACTGTTATTGACGCTGTTTTTCAACGGTTTTTAAATACTTTGGAATCACAAGTATATGTGTCATATTTTAGTTATCATAAGTCTATTGTCTTCGTTCTTCCCCAAATTGAACAAGAATAATTATTTTTGATAAAATATTGCATTACTCCTTTTGTTAATTAAATACAATTTTCGTTAAAGATATAATTATTCGATAGAGAAAATTATTTCCAATCATACCCGATTCATATTTTTTTCAGGCAAAAAGTTAATATTGCGTATTTATCACGATAACATGTCAAATGTTACACATCATATGCGACTACTATAAGACTCGTTTCTTTTTTTCACTGTACAATTATTTATCATTAGTGCACGATTATATTTAGAACTATTTAAAGCAGAATTTTTTTTCTTTTTTCAGTTAGTTTTGGTCCTGCCTAAAAATTAAATGTGGACGATTTTTATAATTATTAACGAACATTCAATCGAGAAAGCGTGTACTGCAAAATGATCACTTCACACCACTTAAAATAGTTAAAAAATCCAACCGAGGTTGAGTAAAATTTATATCACAGTATGAGTAATCATTTTACTTCCTTTTTCACGTTTCCCTTTTAAAAGATCATTTCACGTCTTCGTAACATTACATGCTATTATTCAGGGTACATTTTATTGCCCTGAAATGAGCCGAGTAGTTGTAAGAATTTCCTTAATTATATAATAAATGGTATCCGTATATCTTCCAGCTTTTTAATTTTTAGATTTCAGCTTTTGTGCCTTTTAAGTGTAAGTTTGTATTACTGATTCTTATTAAGCTTTTTTGTTGTTGATGCCATTTAAATTTGTGAAATGGCGTTATTAAAGTTGTGTAAGATTTAAACACACATTCTTTTTCTTGCTAATAGGTCGTATTTTATGGCAAAAATATTTATTTAAATCTTTTTTTTTCTCCATTAATCACGTGTATATAGTAGCTCTGCACTGTTTTCTCATTCTTTTGAAAAATCTATTATTTATGAGCTTATAAAATTTGCAGCAGTCAATGTTTTGATTTGAAAGTGGGGAGGACTTAAGAAATATTTCTATTCGAAGTGTGACGTTTTCGCTTCACACAGCTGAATAATCGGCTTTTTTTCTGTAGATAGGATTACACCGTTCTTATGCTCACGTGCACCCCTAAATATTGCGGGGTTTTGTCATCTGACATCGCCACGGCAACCTATGACCGTGAGAAAACCCAACGACTGGATACCTGCTAGCCGAAACTCCGAGTGCAATTTTGAGATGTCAGAAAGAAATCGCCCCCATCCCAAGAACATGGAGTGAAAAGGGGTTGTTTCCGTGGAAAACACCGAAGAGAACGGTTGTGTCGCCTCCTCCCTCACAAATAACATATTCTGAACACTAATGAAATGCTCAATATTATGAATAACTCCAATGCAAATGCATATACTGTAATTAATAGCTGTAGCGTAAATAAATCAAATATTTAATTTCCTATCTCTTACGCTACTATTAATTTTCTCGGGCGTCACAGAAGTTAACATATCGCAGAAAACTGAAACAAATTCGAAAAGAGCATCCACACATTCTGGTTAATAATAGTTGTATGTTTTCATCTGTGGTGATGGATATTAAAACTATAGTACTTTAAGTTAATTTAGAAAAATGTAGGAATGCTTGCGCTTATCGACGAAACGAATACATTCCGTATATTTCCGTGTATAAGCCAAGAATTTTTGGAACTTTTTCTAAAATTAAAGTAAGGAGCTTATATATATATATATATATATATATATATATATATACGATTCTGTTTGCCTCGAGAAGAATGTAGTTTATTAAATGAAATATTTTTTTTTTCATATATACCGTTAGCTATGTTTAAATTTAATCGTTTAACGTTTTCAGTGTTTTGAATGAAACTTTTATTCTAAAAAGAGGGGGTGAGGAGGGAATTAAAAATTCTTCAAAGTTAGCGTTAGAATCCGAGTTTCCAAACAGCTCTTATAATTAACATTTACTCATGTCTGTATATATCCAGCGGCGAACTTTTCTTTAGAGGACAAAAAACATAGGTCGACGACCACTTGCCGTATACGAATTTCTTTTATTGCTCATTTTCCAAACAAACAAAAAGTAAGATAAGCACAGATAGTGTGCAAGACAACAAATTAATGTGAAAAAATGTGCAAGTTTTCAAATAGGATTATTAGAAATAAAACTTCTATCACTTGGGCGTCTAACTTTACAGAAATTTGACTGAAAAATAAGACTACACGTTTGACACAAATTTTTTCCTTCATGACGACATGTTTGAAACTTGGAAGAGTTATTTTGTTCCCCCAATTAGGCATATATATTGGTTTCGAATTTTGGGTAAATTTTTGAAGAAAAAACACTTTTGGCTTATACTCAAATCGGTTTTTATTCTAAAATATACGATATTTTTTTAATGGATACATAATCTCAAATTTATTAAAAGCTCTCCTTTCAAAGGAGCAAAAATCGTTTGGGATCTATCTACCTTAATTCTGAGCAGCAGATTTGTGGCTGAAAGTTTTCAACAAAGAAATTTTTACCACCCTAAAATAAAACTCCGTTCTAAAACTGTTGTGCGTCATGACGGTGCTGGTGTGTTGATGCACTTGAAGAACTTGAACCATCTGGCTCCACCCTTGCACCCATGCTTACGTTTCCCCGGAACACTAATTGACAGTCAACTTCCAGATGGCCGTGCGGAGTGGCTACTCTATTAAAAACAGATAAGGATCCTGCTTTCCCTCAATTTTTTTTTTCACAGAATCGCTTTTTTAGAAACCATTTTTGCTTCAGAATTCTTCTTTTCGACGACTAGGGCCAAACCGAGATTGAGGATTAGGTACGTGTGCAGCAGTAACCCATTGAATGGAAGTCCTCGATCAAGATTCCTTCTTTTAACTTTTTCTTTCCAAAAAAAAAAATTGTGTTACGGTTTTGAATTTACAGTCGTCAGATGACCCATTTCTATTTGTTCATTGGATATGTTTGGATGAGTTGTAGTGTCTATAGAATGTTTTCAAGAATCTTTTTTTTTTTGTTTTTTTGCAGGGATGGCGGTGGAGTTATCTTTTGAAATGTTATTATTTTGAACTAAATAAACAAGTTTTATTATTTTTTTTATAGTCATAGAATATTTTTATTGAATAAGAAGAAAAGTGTAGCCTTTTTAATTCTTTTACGCAATTTCACGATTTTATTGTAAAATCATACATTTATTCGCAATTTTTTTTAACCCCATT
>BMAV01002762.1:145041-169306 GCA_019973955.1 Trichonephila inaurata madagascariensis
AGTGGAATCTTTTGAATTATATCCGCGTCATCGGACAACAGTATACGATAAATCAACACATAAGAAGTACAATTCGTCTGGACAGTTTTCGTTGTTCTTGACCTCCCGAGCAATGCTCATTGTGGCGTAAAATACGTTCATAGCGTGTGGGGCGTGTTTTTTATGAAACCTTTAGCAGGAACTTGGCTCGTGGTTTTCGACTCATTGCTCATTTGATGGTTTTATTGCGTGCTTTAAATTCGTATTCGCTCATTGAATGAGGTGTGCCTGCAACGATATGTTTTTCCTTGTAACTTATTGGTTTTAGCGGCAGATAAAAGGAACATTTTTTACGCTTTATAATGGTCTGCTGAAGTTTAAACGATCTTGAATTTGTCGTGTGTTGTTGGTGGGCGATTTTTTGTTGATGTGATGCTTTGTTTGTTTATATAGAATTCTTTAACAAGAACAAGGAGGTGGGGGGGGGGGGGGCAATCCAATTTAATTGAGATGCACATGTAGTTCTTAGTTAATTAGAATGGACATTAACAATTATGCTTTTTTAAAAATCTGTTGTACACTTTAAGATGAGAAACCATCCATCCATTGACTGATAGGTATAGGAGCTTTTATATTGCTTAAAAAATGTTTATCTTGATATGCCAACGTTGGATACCCTAATTAGAGTTTATATAAATGTAGTTCAATAACCTCCGTAAATATTTACAAATATTCTTTTTGGAATCAAATATTTTTTGTTTGAATAACTATCGCGACTATATCAATGTTCTGAATTATTTTAAAGTTGAATTTTTTTTTTTTTGATAGGAAGTTTTAATTGGATGAGAGTAAAAAAAATTAAAAGATCTAAAACTGTATGTAGCATTATATATCTTCGCACAAAAAAGTGAATTTATTTATATTGTTTATTTAATAGTTACTGCGCGTGAGACGTGTAATTTAATTTCTTTTACATGCACAAAAGAGTCATTTTTTTTTTAAATGTAAGTACTTTCTAATCTAAGGTATCTTATATACCGACTTGTTATAAAATTGATTATTGTTCCGCTAATTCTGAACGAAGATTTCAGATTATTTATCCTTTGGAAAATTGAAATGAATATATTTTACGTCTATAGGAGGCTTGTCACACCACTTAGAACGATCTTGGAAGGAAGTATTCTTACAGTTATTGAAGGAGTGTCTTATTGGAATGTATAATAAAAATTTAAATTTTATGTTAATTTTTAATAACATAGAATTTTTTTTTTATATTGATGTACTTAGTTTTTGATATAAAATGAAAATTAACGAAGGTTTCCTTTTCCAAGTTAATAATGCATTAAATATTTTTCGACCACTGCAATAACGATCATATTAGCATGTTTATTGTAAATTCTTCCGAAATGATGAAATTAGAGTCTTTATTAAATTAGGTAAAAACATTCATGTCTGATACTAAACAGTCTGGCTTAAACTCCTTTATTTTGTTTTATTTTATGATTTTATTTCGTTTTTATTTAGTTTGTTCAGATATTTTGGTCAATGTTGTTGAGAAATTATTTGGAAAGTGAGAAAAATAGTTGTATTTCTTTTTCCCTTTTATACGTTGTTAGACTTTTAGTGTCAGAAAACTTCTTGTGAAAATCACACGTTGAAAATGAGAATGACTTGTGTTTCTATTCGTATTAGGAAACGAAATGCTCCCTCAATTTATATGGAAAACGCAGCAAATAATTTTCAACGAACACTGTTGTCGAAAATGTTTTATTTTATTTGTTTTTAAGATGGCAATGTTAACTATAAAGTTGTATAGTTATTTCTTTTTTCTATGTGTGGCAACAATGGATATAACTTTCATTATTTATGAATGGCAACACTGTTTAAAAGTTTGTTCGATCTTTTGAAAAAGAGATTTCGCAATAAATTTCGGTGATCTTGAAAAGATTGTCTCCTTAACTGAAATTACTACCCACCGCGTTGTTAGTACGAGTTTTAATTAAAAACTTCATCTATTCTTCGAAGTGTGGAACGAAAGTAATTTAACGCCCGTAAAATTATTATTTAGAAAGTTAAGAAAATTAGTTCAGATTTTTTTCTTTTAGAAGTTTTAACACCTATAGTATTTAAAATTATTAATAATCCTGTCAACAGATTTGTAATTGTATTGATCTGTCATCATATTTGTTTATGCAAGGGGGAATAAAATACATGCTCTTCCTTATCGAAAATATCAAAAATTACTTTCTTTCTTTGATTTCAGTTACGGTTATAAGAACATGTCCATCCTCCCAAGATTTTTTCTCTTTTAGATTCGCCGATCGATAGTTGTTTATCTTAGTGCAACTATGCATTTCAATTTAGATAAGAATAATTTGATGATATTTATATAATATTTTTTATCCGGTTATTTGATAAGCTCTTTTTTCGGTTACAAAATAAAAATCCGTTATGTTGAACCGGTGTCGTATGACGGAAATGAATGGCTCATGAAAGCCACCTAATTGGAACAAATAATATTTATCAAGCTTGTTTCCTCGAAGTAAAAGTTTTCAGTTTTTTTCCCATTTCTTGCCTGTGATGCAACTCTTATTTTAAATCCTGGACCGACGATTGACTCATCAACATAGTCAGAGACTGATTTAACATCATTTTCCTTGTCAGCCGTTGAGATTTCCATTTAAAGGTATACTAATTCCATGCATATTGAAAGACGGTTGAGAAAAGAAAAACATTGTCGAAACCCAAGAGTTGAATGAAACTAAAAGCATATTTTTCATCTTATAATTATTTGTGTGGGCAGATTGCCGCCCTGCCTTCTTTGGCACAAAACGGTTTCCAATACCAGTTTCATTTATTTTCCTGTAATAAATTGATCGACTCTTCCCTAATAATTACGTGTAAAAGCAACATCTGTTGTGCTATACGTCGTGTAATGATCATCACAAGTATTATTGGCAATCGTGCTTATATAGAAGTACCAATTTTTTCATCCACTTTTTCCTTTGTTGGGGAAGTTGGCCTTTTCCTCCATCTGCTTCTGTGACACCTGGACGTCTGCACTGTGTCTGCTGTTAGACCGGAAACTCACTCATAGTCAGTTAGTTGCCTTAGGTTATGGGGTTTTCGCTCTCCACAAGTAATGAATGGACCGTTGTGGGCGTTTGGGTAAATGTTAGCGGATCGCATAACAGTTTTGAATTACTGGAGGCCATACTCTGAGGAGGCCTCAAGTTTTAAGCATATATTTCATTTGATGAATGAATTAGCATGTGGTTGTGAGCAATTCAATGCTTTGTCGCTTGTAAAATTCTTCATTTTTTTTTCTTTCAAGATAACTTAAAATGGTAGTTGTGTGTTCCCTTAATTATATCTAAATGGCTATAATATTTTTAAAATTATAATTGGATGTAGTTAGAATCGCGTAACACTCTGAATATGCAGCTTTTAACATGTGTTCGTTAGGAAGTAATGTGAAAAGAATATTAGTCTTGCAGTGATTTTTCTTTTAGAAGCTTCTATACACATTATTCAATAAATCCTGTTTGCTTTGTGAAGTAAGTATTATTAATTTTTTTTAAATGTATCATTTTTTTAAAAACAATTTTCAAATGAAATTATTATTATGCAGTCGTTTTTGTAATCGCTTAAAATTTCGAAGCACTTAAAAGTAAATTTGGTTCTCTTATTGCTTCGGAACACTCTCTTGTTGCTTGAAATAAGGGTTTATTTAAAAAATAATGCATTTCTATTTGCTTTTAGTTGGAACTTTGATGGCCCAGAAGATTAGCTTATTTTGTTTTCTAATTTTATTGAAATGTGTTTGGCGAATTGGAACAAAATGATTGTTTTCTTTTATTTTCAAAAATTGCATCCAATAAAAGGGAACACGTAATATTGTAGTGAAAGTGCAAATTCAGCAGTATATAATACCGAAGGATGAACTACCAAATAATATGTTCCTTCGTTGTAGATTTAAGTTTAGAATTTCCGTTTCTTACGTTATGTGCAGAGGGAGGAAATGGATCAAGAAGTGGAGATAAGAATTAATTTTCTTTTCTTTTCATTTTAAAGTTACATCGTTTGTTGCCTTTGATTGAGAGCAATTTGAACTCCGCCTTGAAGAGATAGTTGAAGAATAAGGATGAAATTGTATATGATTTTATAGAAACTTAAATGAAGGCAATCACTAAGTTAAATTTACATATATAGTTTTTTCAATGTTACAATTAAAATACAACTTCGAGTAATATTTACACATATACGAGGTGTGACAAAAAAAAAAACCACCCGAGACTTATTTAGTAAATCATTGTACTTACAGAATCAGTTCTCCGTAACAGTATCACCTTCAAAGAGTAGTTCCCTTCAGCATTCACACACTTCTGAATTCGGTGCACCTATTGCTGGTAACAGTTCTGGAACGAGGTTTTTGGAAGTCCCATTAGGAGAGTTTTTGTTTTTTATTTGAACTTCTTCATTGAGGTGAAATGGGTTCCCTTTCAGCAAGATTTAACTGTAGAAAATAAAAAAAAAAATCTCATGGGGCCAAACAGGGGAATAAGGAGGATGCCCCATCATAGTAATGTTTTTGCTGGTCAGAAACTGCTTGACTAATAGGGCCATGTGAGCGGATGCATTACTTCCCAGTTCTGGCTTTTTTTCCTAATTTTTTCAAGGTCTTTTTAGTACTTCTATGTAGTAGTGTTGATTAACAGTCTGACCACTGATGTGAGTGTGAACCCTCTCATATCACGAATTTTGGCTATGTATTGGTCTGTAATCGCTGACCTTGAGCGCCCAGCAGGTTCATCATTTTACGCACAGACTCTTCCCCCTGAAAACCTCTTATACCAATCAAACAAACACATGTGCATTAGACGAAAGTTTCATCTCCACAAACCTGGGTTAATATTTGAAATATTTTCGTGGTTGATTGCTTAAGTTTCACAAGAAACTTGTTGTTGATTCGACATTTTCCCGGCAGAATGCAGTTGCACGTGTTCACTCAATGATGCAGTACCCCCAACTGGCCGGATCGAAAAGACGAAACTGGCCTCATGGATAGAGGTGTGTAAGATGACGTCACCGAAACAGTTGTTGCCAACTCCACGCTTTTTTCAAGCTGCACACTTAGTCTCGTTTTGTTTTCGTGTGTTACACCTTTTAATTATTTTTTTACCACATTAATATTGAGAGGAAATGTTTTCCCTGTACGATTAAAAAATGTTTAATGTATTTCATAAAATCAAGTGCATTTTTATTCCACATTAATTTCCCGAGAAAAATAAGTGAAAGTGATAAAATGAAACATGAAGGATTTTATTTTGTTACAACAATTTGGCGAACATTTTGTATTTCCAGAAGATACTAAAAATGGTGCTTTGTACAATGCATGAGTCTGTTCAGTTATCGGAAAACTTTAACTTTTACGTGTGATAGACGGCTCTGTACTTGCACAGGTTTTTATCGTTACGTCCTCTAAAATGATTTATCTGTGTTGTTTTCTAGATATCCACGGTTTCCATTTCAAAACCAACAAACTGATAAGGATTTCGTGACATGGGTGAATTAAAAAAAAATACGGAACTCGTGTCAATACAAAAAGATCATTTAATCTATTCAAATGAGTGAAGATGTAGTTGTTAAATTATTAAGAACTTAGGCTTTATTATATTAGATTATTGAAAAATTATAATGTTCTATTTCACGATTTTTTTAAACTTTTTTTTCTTTGTCTCACGATGATTTCCCAAATGAATCGGCTTTTTTTTCTTTCAGTTTTATTATTTAAGGGTGGAGAAAAATCTTAAAATATTTCCCCCTCTCTCTTACATTATAATTAAAAGGGCCGTGTAAGAATTCCTTTTCCCATGAGAAAGAATTTTCGCTCTCGTCTTTTCTTTTGTTCTTTATTTTTTGAAGGACGGAGTGAGAATCCACCCTCTTGAATGTTATCGAACAATTTAATCGATTCATTTCTTTTTGGAGCATTCTTTACAAAGGATCCTCGACTTAGAGAGATTTCTGTGTCGACTCACAAGTCGTATGCTTGATTTATATTTTTCAGTACTAGTCGAATGGAAAGGGGGGTAGAACTAAAGTCGTGCATGAATTGTACTGTAGGAAAAAATATTTTCTGCTTGCAAACTGTGTAAAATGTTTTGTTTCTTAAGATTAAATGTATTATGTTTTGTGAATCTCAAAGTTACAATACCCGTGGACGCTTCTTTATGCCAAAAACTTGACCTTGAATCTCCAAGTGAAATAATTATTTTCAATGCATTATAGAAAAACTTACGAATTTTAACTTTGATGTCCTGAATGGTAAAAATAATGTACAAATAAAACTTTTGTGTGTGATACCTGAAATAGTATTAATTCAAATAATTACTTTTGCAATAAAATATAGAAATACATTTTTTTAAATGAGATTGTTATCTTCGTACAATACAAAGGATAATACTGTTTACTGTTTAAAACTAAGAAAATTTGTTGCAACCGCTTCATATTTCGGGATCATGCACAAACGAAATTAAACTGTTGATTAAGTGACATAGCGTACACCTCCGCATCGCGGGGAGACCCAGGATTGACCCAGACCCCAGGGGGCCCAAAGGGGAGGGAGGGGGGGAGGTTATGGTTTTACATTCCTTTGTGCTGGGCTTAGTGCCTAAAACCTGACTTTGGAGGGAGACCCTAATATTCTTCGTTGCGCCACTGTGTTGATTAATTGTATGTCTTTTATACAGCCATACATTAGACAAACTATGGTATGAAGCGGCCGATTGGCCCGATTTTCATCGTGCGACCTATCTGAAAAATTTTATTCTAAACTTTTTAATTTTTGTTCTTAATTTTTAACACGTGAAAAACATTACTAATTTATTTTAATTTTCATAACAATGGGAAATGGGTCACACAAATATTTTACTTTATATGAAACGTTTCGTGGACCCCCTAAAGTTGTTCACGTACCCTCAAATTAATTTCGATTTTCCACGGACCCCCTCAGCAGTCACAAAAACTCCAGGGGTCCGTAGAAACCACTTTGGGAACTTATGTTTTAACATATACGCGGATCAATAGCTGAGATCAAAGGGACAAGAAAAAGGGCGACCCTTGTCCTGAACTTTTCTAGAATAAACACTGATAGATGGGGCACCGTATTAGCTCCTCCCGATCTATGTCTCCGCATTGTCCCCCTCCCATCTTTTCAAACATTAAATCGGGGGTTGTTGTTCACCCCACTCCCACAGTTTAATCAAGCCATCGATCCAACGTGTCCATTGTGGGTAAATGTGATCTCTTCTTTTCTGTAAACTCTTAATGATATAAAATGTTTATTATACAGAAGGATGACTCAAAACATTTTCAGAATTTCAAAACCTGCCTTTTCGGACAGGGAAAAATAATATAAAAATATTAATTTTTGTGTTAAATACTGTCATAGGATGAGTGAGTGAATATTTACGTCGCACTGTTAAGCTACTCGAGGGCTTTTGGCGACGAACCACGTAATTTTGAATTATGGTCAAGTGACAAGAACGACATCTGAGCTGGCACCCCCCTCTTTTAGCTACCGCACCACACCAACGGGAGGACTTTTAAGCTCTCGACAGATTTAACGTGCATCGCACCCCTACACGGCAGGTCTTCAGCGGTACTAGGTTCGAACTCATGACACACACCATACTCTCACTGTTGTTTATTTGTTTGAGCTTTTTTCATGGTAAAAAGTCAAAATAATTTTTATTGGCCCTTTTTTTCGCCATATATTGGCAAGAGCGTGAACTTAACGGGGAACACTTTTTTTGGGACAAAAAAAAATGCCCAATGTTTATAAAAATTTTGGGAACTTTGGTAACCTCATACATTTGTTTATAAGAAAAAGTTTTTTTTAAAATTTCAAAATTTTTTTCCAAAATAAAGTTTTTCCTTTTAACATTTTAAAAGGGATAGTTTTATTTAGCATTACTTTAAGGAAAAAAAATGGGGAAACACTTTTTTATAAAAAAAAAAATGCGGGGAACCTTGTATAAAATGAGTAGTATGATAAAATATAAGTGATTTTCTACAGGATAGTGTAGCCGGGAATATAATAATAATGTTTGGGGTACTTTTATATATAAAAAAAATTTTCCCAAAATTTTTGGTCCTTTTCCCTTTAACGTTAGCCAAAACAGCCTTAAAAAAAAACAACTTTTTTTAGTATTTTTAACGTTTATTGCTTTTAAAAAGGAACCCTACAAATAGTTACAAAAAAGGGGGAAAACAGCTTCTTGTACAAAATTTTTTTAGCGGGCGATCCCTTGCTGGTGTTGGATTTTTAAAGAGTGTACGAAAAAAATTGGACCTGGTCTAACACTGTTTGGCCAATGGGGGGCATCCAAAAACCCAAAAAATTTTTTTAAAAAACCTACTGTCAAAATTACGGTGCACGATGAAAGTGGAAGACGGAAAAAAATGCGGGTCGGACTGATGCGACGGTGCGGATCGAGAACTGGGGTTATGAAATTGGTTGCACAATGTACATTGTACTATTTATTACTCATTTATCAATGATCATCGTTTTTGGGTATTTATATTGTAGAAAAATAATTTTACTTTTGAGTTAAAAAATCATCTAAACCCAAATAAAGTTTTTTTTCCATTTTTGAAAATTAAAACCCCCTTTTGGGCCCAAAAATTAAAATTTTTGAAATTTTTTTTTTCCCCCCTGATCTTGAACCAAAAGAGCATCTTTCCCGCATAGGTAGGTTGTGATTAACAATTTTTTTTCCCCCCTTTTTTCCCCGGATCCCCCCTTTTTTTATACAATCAAAAGGTTGGTGTGTTGCCTTTTTAAATAAGAAAAGGGGATAATTAACTTGATTTTGGGGTTTCCCCATTGAAAAAAAGGGGTAATTTCTCGGTCCTTTCCCTACCCCCAATTATGTTTCCCAAAATTTTTTTTTGAAAAAAACAAATTTGGGGGGTGGTCTGCACGTTCCTTTATTTTTTTTTCAAAGACGATTTAATCAAGTTATCGATCTTTTGTTCCCATTGAAACCGTCTCACTTTCAATCTAGTGTGTTGTTAATAATTCAAAAACATGGATTATACAACTATGCGTGCATTCGCCACGTCGAAACCGTGAAAAAATTAAAGATTAATTCGGTGTCACTTTCCACCCCACCTGTGTGTATGGACATGCCTTTGCTCTGTAACGCCGGGCGTGGTGTACAGCCGGCATTTTTCCCGCGCACGTGCTCAGCGTCGTTGGGTATCGTACCCCAAACCCCTATTCGTCGATAAGAAAATCGACGAAAACCCATCGTAGAAAAAGGCCCTTTGGGCCCGCTGGCGGTTCGGTTTCCAAACTTTCGGGTTTGGGGCGGGCCCTTTTGCCCCCTTTTTCTGGGTAAGAAAAATACCCACCCCCGGCATTTCCTTTTTTGTCGTTTTTTTAAAACCGACCCAGTTTGGGGTTTTCAGTGGTCTGCCCTTTTGAGGGGGTGGAGGGGTTGCCCAATTGGGGGGGCCCTTTTGGAAGGTTTTGGGGTTGGGTTTTTGGGCTACCCCAAAAAGGGGATAATTTTTTAAAAACCCAAAAATTGAAACTTTTAGGAGGAAATTTTCCCCAAAGGGTTAATTTTTTCTGAAAAAAACTTTGATACAAAATTTTGTAAAGTTTTTGGGGGTTTCGGGTTTTAAGTGCTTGTTAAAAACTCCTTAAAAATTTAATTTTAAAGTTTTTGAAGGGGAAACTTCTTTAAGGGGGAAATTTAATGGGAAAAATTTTTTTAAAATATATGTTGTTAATTAAAACCAAGATACTTCATGATCTGTATGTATTTGAGTTTTATTTCAAATCTTTTTAACTTGTTACATTAGTTGTCAATGTAATTATACGCTGAAGATGTTTTGAAAATACATAATATGAATTGAATGTTAATTAGGATGAACCTTTATTGATCGAAGTATTTTTTTTTCTTTATAAGTACAAATAGGGAAATTTAAAGGGGCCTTTATTTTAAAATTTTAATGTTTTACTATAATTAAAAAAAAAACTTGTTTTTTTCCGTTTTTCTTAAAAAAAAATATAAATTCTTTTGTTTTCCGATAATCTTGAATATACTAATGAAGGTTAACTAGTACGAAGCAATATTGAAATGTTTTGATTCAGAAAAATACTTGTTCTGAGTTGTTTTGGAACATTTAAGATTTTTCAGTGTAAGTCATAAATCATCTCGTAATAAAATAAGTGTCAAGTTAGGGTTTTCTTTTTTGGTATTTAAACATGCAATCTTATTACCTTATCTGTCTGTGGGGAAGCGGCAAATGCTTTATAAATAAACAAAACTAGTTGAGCATTAATTGTACTGAGTACTATATCTATGCAAATTTTTAGTTTGTTTTAATATCATTAAATCGTTTATGTATCTTACTTTTATTTTATCCCATTTAGTCAATTAGAACAGTTTACTGAAAAAAAAATTTTTATCGTTCATTCAACAACAACAAAGGAAGTAGGGAACTGTTTATTACTATTTATAATAAGAATGTCATTTTTTTTGAATGATCAAATCGAATTGAAATGTTTATTTCAAAAAGATTAAATGGGGCTGGCTGGAATGCTCTTTCACTGATAAGAGATTTGTCTGATTAATAATCTTTTTAATTGTTTATTATTTAATTATGTTATTTTTCCTGCATTTTGCCTGTTGTAAGATATTGATAATGTTATTGTCTTTTAAAAAAAATCTAGAAGCTTGTTTGGTTTCGGAGATTTTTTGCCGAAAATGTTGTTGGAATAAAAAATGCATTAAAATTAGAATCAAAAAAGAGATCAAAATCAGTAGATATAGTTGAAAAGGACTGCATACACTAAACTATTTTTGATTCAATAGCTAAATTATTCCGGTCTCAGTTATATTTGTAAATAAGAGTACTAGGTATTATAGATGATCTAATATTTTATTAGAAACGTGTGTTAGTGGTGTTCACTGTCGGCAGATCTAATGGAACATTTAACCTTTTCATAACATGTTTCCTTTCAGATGTTGCAAAATTTCTGTATTTTATTTAAATAAGCTATAATTAATCAGCTGTGTTGCTTTAAAAAAGGGGATTTGTTTAGTTATTTCACTAATAAAACGCTAACGTTCAGAACAATGGATTGAAAGTAAATGTAAAGTATGTCTCGGTCAATGACAATTTGTTTTTTTCCCCTTGGCTGCGCGTAGGTTTTAAAATAAACTCTTGGAACGGCCACGAAAATTTGTTACCGAAATCGACCTTCCTCTGAGCATCCCTTCTTCGGTTCCACCCCTTCGTGGTTGCTTGGGGCGGATACGAAGATCGTTGGAGTGCGCGCGTCGACTCCGATACTACGCGCGGTTGGAACCCTGAAAAAAGGGGCACGGAGGGGGGTCTTAGAACATCGTAACCTTTTTTTTCTGCCGTTAAAAGGGGTTTCTTTAGCGCTTTAGAGAAATGGCGTTAAGATGGTTTTATTTCGCTTTTTAAAGTGCGGGTGGTTTTGATGTCAGGTAAAAAAAAAATGGGGAAAAGTGTCTTTCAACGGTAACACATGTTTGCTGTCAAGTGGCTTTTGAAAATAAACACATGCGGATGAGAACTGGGATAAAACAAAACGTAAATAAAGAAGAATTTTTTTTTGGTGTCGTGAGAACATCCCGAGAAGGAAGTGAAACATTAAGTAGCAATATTCTTCAGCTATAAAAATTCATTCATAAAATCTGGGTTAATTTAAAAACAAATTTCTTCGAGTTCCGTCGTGCGTTGGGGAAGTGTGATGCTCGTTGAAGTTAAATTGGTATTTTTGAAGGAGTGAATTACAGATACTATAATTCAGTGTCTCTTAATTATTATAATTTGAAACAGGATACTGTATGATACTCATTTCAGTTTGCAGCTACAGTCATGATGTTTTCTTTAGCGTTGTTTCTTTCGATTTGAGATATAATTTTGTTTAGTTTGTATTAAAGTCCCTCTAGAAGCAACAGAAGTATTAGCAATTTTGAACCATGGTCAAGTATTGTGGACCATTTCTGAATTGGCCTGTCACATTTCCACCTTCTACAACATGCCTCTTGTAGGCTTCAAGAAACTGTGGAATAGTCTATCATTCCGCATATCGGGTCTTAATGGGCTTTCATGCGACGTCATAGTCACATGATAAATGCGATCACGTGTTTCTAGTCAGTGAGATCATGGGTCTTACTGTTGCCAACGTTTGATTTTTGCAGAAGCTTTCTTTTAAAAAGTACATATTTGTAAACAATAATGACGTATACACGGTAAACAAAATACATTTGATTTAAAATAACATGTATAATATTTGAAAAACTTTTTGAAGAATCTTAGTACTTGGAGCATCTTTATTCAACTATCAAATTTGAAAGTCTCAGTTTTACAAGTAAAACTAGTACGAATCTGTCAGTTTTGAATTTAATGAAGAACACGTGATTACATTTGTCATGTGACCGTCATGAATTTAGCCAATTGGAATGAAAATCAAATCTACGGCTTGATTTGAACATCGTGAGCTGTAAAACTCGAAACCATTGCCTCTCGGCCTCTGCGGCTGCCTTTAGTGTTATGAATTTTACTTCTTTATGAAGATAGTCTACTTTATCTCATCTTTACTTCAATTACTGCTTACTATGGATTGGTCTATTTGCAGTTAGACACTGCCGGGCTGTATTCAGATTTCCAGACGTTTGGTTTGATTAGATAAGGCTTATGTATAAATGACTCATTCTTTATTCTAATACGAAGCAAAATACCGAAATAGGAAAAAATAATTTTTTTTTTGAAACGGTTTCTTTGAGAGGGAAATAAAACTTGAAGAATGAAGGTTCGTTTAAAAAATGTAAAAATTTTAATTAAGAAATAAGAAGTTTTCGCTAGTAAAATGGGAAAAGAATATTTAAATTTACTTGTATATTATTTAAGGATATCACATGTAATGCATGTTATGGAATTGAAACAAAGGTGAGCCTTAAGAACCACAAAACAAATCAGTTTCAAAAGTAATCCCCCCCACGGATGTGTAAGGTAAAATCTACTCTCCCATTCTCAAAAGAATTCCTATCATTAACCGTTTCGTTCATGTACATCAAGTGTTCGCGGCTGCTTTGTGGTCATGGTCGCGAACTCGTGGCCAGCGTTGCTGAGACGTTGGTCCGAAACCTAGTTACAGTGAAGATCTGCCGTGTAGAGGAGCTGATGCACGTTAAATCTGTTGAGGTTAAAAGTCCTGCTATTGGCTTAGTGTGGAAGTTCGAAGCGGGAGGAGCTCAAGTGTTGTCCTTGTCACTTGACCATGGTGTAGAATTATAAAATCCGTCACCAATAACCCGCGTGTCGTTATTTATAGGGCGACGTTTTTAAACATACACACACACCAACGGTTGCCTTTGTGTTTGTGTGTGCAACCCTTTTTTTAAAAGTAATGCTGTTTCAGTACTGTCCACCCTCGGGTATTTAACGTAAAAATTCGTTATAAACAATTTTTCTTAATCAAAAATATTTTTTTTTTATTTTTTCTTGATGAAGATTTTGTAATTTACTTTTAATCAAAACGTAAAGGAACAAATTAAAAAGACCCCATTCGTTCTCTGCATTATTTCTGTTCCCGTAATAAGCTATCCATTATATCGTCGCTATCTTGATTCGCCCGGAAACGAAAGTGCGCTCTTGACGTATCTCGTCACCATCATTATCTGGAACTTCTAATGAAGTGTCGTACCTCTGCCCTCCCTCTACCATTCGCCGTGGCGTTGTCAAAACAAAAGCTTTCATGCGAGGCCTGCCTTATGTAAGGGATGCTTTTTAGATAGCCTTCTCCATTGAGTGATGGCCACACGCGCGCTAGCTGAATGGTGTGTATTTTTAGGCGCGTACAAGATGAACTGGAGCTTTTTCTGAGATAAATTATCTGCTCTGATCGGATGGCTAACCTTTCCTCCCCCTTCATCAAAATGATTTACTTTTAAAAATAGGATGTAGAATATGTTAAATGTTTTTCAAATGTGTACATTTTATTTATAAATGATATTGCCAAGCAGTGGGTTAATCAGAGGCATAGCTACCGCCGTATCAGCCGTACCAATGACACGGGGCCCCCAAGCTACAGAGGCCCCAAGACATGAAGAAAAAGTTGTTAATATATTAAAGGGCCCCGAAAAAGAATGTGCAAGAAATTTTGATACGGGGGGCCAGTTAGGACTAGCTACGCCAGTGGGTTTAATGTACACCCCCGCATTGTGGAGGGGCTAATAGATTCCCGCATTGCAGGGGGCCCTAATATCCTCCATTTTGCCCTGCTGCCAATGGTTTATTGCAGTGTCATAACGGAGAATATTGGGGCCCCCTGCAAAGTTAGCTTTTGGGCCCCTAGCCTAATTTTACAAAGGTTTGCGTTCTTGGCGTCAGTCAGACTTTGAGCCCCCTAGAATCCTGGGCCCTTCCGCGATGCGGGGGTGTATGTTACGCCATTAGCTTGTTGGTTATGATGAAAAAACTTTGTTAACAGTGATTTTCCAGTCGATTCAGGGGGTCAGGCTTTGCTGTCACATAAGACTTGTCATGTGGCTTAATCTCAAATATGGTTAAGAGAGATTATAACCTCATGTCTATTGCTTGGTTACAGTGGCATAACGGAGAATATTAGCCCCCTCCCCCTGCAAAATTAGGTTTTGGACCCCTAGACGGATTTTACAAAGGATTACAAAACCATAAGTTGGGTTTTTGGCCCCCCCGCGATGTTGTTGCTGGGCGCACTGATTGGTTAGTGAACAGTGGTCATGGATGCTAATTCACCACATGGCTGGACGACGTTCGAGTTCTGCTCACACTGAAAATTTTAGTCTGGAAATGATGGGTGATAGCTATTATCGACTGTACCTTTTCGTACTCGCTCATCGTGGTCCTTGAGTCATCTGCATCCCTATACTATAGTTCAAAATTACTAGGTCTGTTGCCAGTAGTTTTCATGTAGTTTGTGAGCCATTAAGGCAAACGATACCAAAATTTAACATTAAATGATACATTGATCAAATGATGAATTCAAGAATTTGAGGAGTGATACATACAGAGTATTTAATATAACATAATGACAGTAGTACACTCGGGAATTTTTTAAAGGGTGGGTCCAGGTTCGAAAGTCCACCATCCTCGTATCATACCCAATACGCTGCCCAACATATTCTTTTGATTTTGTCGGGAACAAAAAAACAGTAAAAAATATATTGTTGAGTAAATAATTAGCATTGATTTTAATAAGATGAATTCTTAAAAACAAATTCTTCTTTAAATTTCACATACTATATACACAGGATTATAATACCTAAAAAAAATCAAGGGCAAGGGGGGGGGAATTCCGGTCCCATGCACTCCGTCCCCTGTGTCCGCCACTATAATGATACATGTTAAGTATTTAAGGAGATACAGTGCGATTAATTTGACAAAAATCGTTAAAAAGAAATGAAATGAATTCCCCCCCTAGCCTAAATTATTCCTGAGATGTATTCCTCGCCGTCTGAACATGGTTCAAAATTATGAGATTCGTTGCCCTTTGGGATGACGTTGATTCAAACCAGTACAAAGTGATGGTATATAGAATACCGAAACTTCATGTAAAATTGATATATTTTTAAGAAAGCACTCTTGAAATTCTGAAATTTCCATGTATTGTGAGTTTTACTAGTACTTATTTTCAGTTATAAATGTGAACAAAACAAGTAATGTAAAAAATAAAGTCAATTAATTCTACTTAGTTTAAACAAAGAAAAATTCTATTTAGTTGCTTTTTATTAAATAATTACAATTAATATAAATATGTATATAAATGTGACAGAATCACATTATTAAGAGAGTGCCAAAATTAAATTTAATTAATGATTTAATATTTGAAAAAGCTGTATTAACATCAAGTATCATCCACTACAAGTTTAAAAAAAATGTAGATTGAAATTTTGAACGAGATATATAAATATACATAGGGAGAGAGTGTGAACTAATAGTAAGAATTGGAAAAGATGCGAAAGGTACCCCCCCCCACACATTTCATAAAGGTTCTAACACGTCAGTAAACTCTTGGAATCGTATTTCCTAGAAGAGAAAGAGTGGGGAATATGACTCTTCAGAATACCCCACTAGTTCGGCGCCCGCCAAAACAGTAAAAATCCCTAAAAAAGATGTTTTTCCATTCCATCTCAGGCATCCCATCCATTTGTCACTTACTCGATATCAGCGTGTCACACCCTTTCAGTTTTCGTCGCCTTCTGTTAAATCACTCTCAATCAAAAAATCATCTGCCTTCTGCACGGGAAGGCGTGGCCTAGCTCGCATGGAATGCCTGCTCTCCCTTTTTCTCTTTTTTCATCCTTCCTACTGACTGCTTCAGATGAAACTGCACTTCCCCAGCAGTTAGTTCGTCAGTTCAGAAGAGGCAGTGAGTGTGTGCGCGCTGATTACGCTTTTTGTCCACATCGTTACGTCACGTCCTTTTAATTTGTGATTCTCGGCGTTTGGATTGCGGGAGTTCCAAATTCGAAGTTCTTGGAAGTGAGGGCGTGTGTATGCCCCTCTGTTTTTTTAATAATTGATATTTCTGCGAATGTGTTTTTTCCATCACTCCTGGTTGTTTACATCCCCATGGGAATAAGTGCCGGATGCTAGCCCACGAGGTAAGCACGCTGTGTTTATGTTTTTTTGCTTCCTGTGTGTGCGAGATTGGATTGTTTTGTGATGACGAGTCATTTGTAGATTTTTTGATGAGAAATAATGATGATTTCAGTGTTAGAAGAACGTTGGAATTTAATGTGTTTATATAGGAAGGTGTGTTTCCACGTAAATTTGATAAGTGAGTTGTTTTTAGAGTGGTTGGATAAACACTGAAGTTATATACGTTTTTACTAATGCCAGCATTTGTGTACATGTGAAAACGGATTAGTATACAACAGGGGTGGATTAATAGCGACTCGGTAAAGAGATTTTTTTTTTGTGATCCTCCAAGAACAGTCAGAAAACCACATTTTGGGAAAGTGTTCTCAATATTTGTTTCAACGTATGTTTGTTAGCGAAGTTTTTTTTTATGCATGAAGAGCAACAAGAATAAATATACATGCAAATTGGTTCAAATAAACGTATTAGTTGTCAAAAGAATTGCAACGATCAATTTCCCTCTTGATTTTAACAACAAAAAAAATGTAGAAAAGTGTGATAGAATAAGTTTTTTCTCATGAAACTGATTTTAAATTTAAATGTGCTTGCAGTTATAGATGATATATGAGCCCAATAAATAAATTGAATTAAGTATCACTATTTCATTAAACTTAAAATAAATGATTTTTACGGTATAATGTATACCCTTTTTTCCCCTGAGAGACAGTTAACCAATGAATATACTCATTTTTAAAAGGTGCGGTCCTCCGCATCCACAATTTAACCCTCGAGACAAAACTACTGCCTGCCCTTCATCTAAATTTTTTTTTCATGTTTTGCATTCTAAAATAAAAAAAATCCTTCAAAAAATATTGTTTCCTTTATCGTTGTGGCTTCATATAAATATATTTTTAAATTTCCTTGTTAATTTGTACTTGAATTAAATTTGTGATTCACATCCATCAAAAATATTTGCTAATTTATTATTTAAGTAGCATTACAATTTAAATGAATTGATCATTAAACTTTTTTTTCTCTGGAGAGAAAGAAAAATGAAATGCATCTCTCTATAATATGGTCAAAATCATTTAATCTTTTATTTTTTTTAGTTGGCATAACTCATTACTTAGACATTGGTTTTTCTATCAAATTACTATCAGATTTTCTGTACGATCTCTTTGGGATCTTCAGTTTTGTTGCCGCAGTCAAATTTGATAATTTTATTTTTTCCATCTATATTTTTTAAACTTCATTAATTTTAACTGCTGTTCTTCGGATATTTGCTTCAGCCAGTGCATTATGAAACACTTATTCTTAAAAATTGTTAGGAAATTCTATTATAGATCATTAATCGAAACAGTTGCCGTGTTCCTTTTCCTTCGTAATTGCATCACAATTCTACCGCAAAATGAAACGTGAATAATTATGGAACAAAAATTTTTCATCAGTTTTTCTTCTCAAAATATTGTGAAAAAACCTGTCCTAAAATGACAAACGATTTTTAAGAAATAAATTTTTAATCGAAATATATCGAAGTACATGGGACAAATAGAACGTTTTTTATTATGTAATAATGTGTTTGGTTTATATTAATTATAAGAGCTTTTGTGCTGACCGAACAGGGCTTTTTTTTTTTTTGAAATGATGAAGATGTATCGTCTAAAAAAATCAGCATGGATCTTCGGCAATAACAATGTATCATTATCCAACATCGATAGTAGATCCTACAACTAATGATGCCAGACGACTTTTTTTTTCTTCTACTTTTTCCATCTTCCCCCGTAATTTAAAAATTGACCACTAAGGTCTAAAACCCCCACTGGATTGTGTCGGGGTTTATTGAACTTAATTTTTCCTTTTTTTTTTTAGTATTTCCCCTGGTAAAAAATGTTGGCCTCTATGTTCGATTAAGCCAAAAGGGTGCCCCGCCGTCATCGCTTTTCGTCATAATTTTTTTTTGAGATTTTGTTTCGTTTTTGATTTAATCCATTTGAAAAAAGAAAAAAATTTAAGTGTTTGTTTTGTCTGTCTGGAGATTTTTCTGATGCTTAGTTCCGCTAGGCTGTAGAATGTATTGAAATATTGAAGAGGCCGCTGACGGAAGGTCTGGAATCCTTCAAAAAGTAGCAATTATTTTGTACACTGGTGGTTTTTTATATTTTTTCTTCTTCTTTCGGTAGCTTGAAAAGGTCGGAGGATTTTTCCTCCTTTCCCTTTCATAAACAACTCCTTGACTAAGGATTTATTAGCAATCTAGTTGTTGTACTTATACATATTATAAAAATTGTGCATAAGTATACAAACATGTAACCATTTTAGATTTGTGAATTTCAATGTTAATGCACTTTTTTGCAGTCAAATTAATCTTTATTCTTTTAAGTTAATTTAACGCATTGCAAATTGAAATGTTATGAATTGGAACTGAAGTTCGCAGTTTCAGCTGTTGCAATGAAACTTACCTTAGAACGTTTTATCGGTTATTGAATGTGGCCGCAGTAACCTAGTAGTTATGGCCACCAGGGACGTCTTAAGGCTCTTTGAGGCCATGGGCCCACATGCAAAAGTAGGCCCTACCCAAGATCTTTAAAAGTAGACAGTCCATAGATCGTCAAATACTCATTCAAACGATAATTTTTAACAAATGGATGTGCAGGACTTGCAATCTAAAAAATCTAGGCACAAACCGGCTTGACCGATGGCCGCATTTCAACTAAATGAGTTACACGATTGCTTATGGTATTAGGCCTAGACATGGACAACGGTCATCACATAATAATACAGTCTTACCACTTTTGTAAGTTGACATGCAGTTTAAAATTCCTTGTTTTTCGGAGAATATGTACGGGAATAATATTTGACTACTAAAGTTATCCAGATAATGATCTTATTAAGACAGAGTCGAGAACGAAACGCGAGGCCTCACGGAGAGTGAAGTCCTGGGTCCGTGCCTTAAGACGTCCCTGATAGTCACGAACTCGTAGCTTGCATGTTATGAGTTTGAGCTAGGTGCCACTGAAGATCCACTGTGTAGAGCAGAGATACTCAACCTGCGGGCCGCATGTGGCCCATTGGGCCTTTTTAAGTGGCCCGGTCATCGTCCATTGCTCTGAGAAATTCATTTGTTTGTGAAAATTTGGTGGTAAATTCTTTGTTAAGAAATCAAATATATCAATTTTGCTTTTTGCTGTGGATGTCGTATGGGTGCGAATTGATATTTCCCCCCTGATTTGTGATAATAGACAACAGTGGTGTAGCGACCATTATATGAGTGGAACTAATTTTTAACTTATCTTTCGTATCTTGCCAGCGAAAAATATTCGAAGAAAATAGGTTGTTTCAAGACGATTGGGAAGTTGACTATTCCCAACAGTGAACATTCTAGTGAAAAACAAGCATGGATCAGTAATTTTTGATTTTTCACGAAAGTGTGAAATTGCAGAAATTGTGAAGGAGTGATTCTTAAATGCTTCTAATTTAAAAATCTAGTGAAAAAAAAAAATTTAAAAAGCGCAATAGGAGTTTTAATATTTTGCTTAATTTTCCACATTTTAAATTTTCTATGTTATCTTGGTCTTAAAGCATTCTCCCCCACATTAATCTTCATGTTGCGGTCCACGTGAAATAACCATGATATGTATGCGGCCCGCGTGAAATAGCCATCACACATATGTATGCGGCCCGAAAAAAAGGTTGAATACCCCTGGTGTAGAGGGAACCGATGCACCCCTTAAATCTATCTAGGATCTGTGTCCTCCTGTTGGTATGGTGTGGCAGGAGAGGAAAGTGTCAGCTCAGGTGTCGTCCTCGTCCTTTGACCGAAGCTCAAAATGATGAGGTCCGTAGCCAATATGCTTTATAGTGCGACATTAATATAGCTCTCACTCACTCCTGGTTCTTGAATTTGACTTATTTTTCAATGTCCTGTTACGTTGTGGAATAACTAGTTATGAAATATATTTGGATTTGTTTGATAAATGTGCAAGTTTCTGTGTGTATTAAGTGTAGCTTTCTAGATTTCATTTGAGTTTATGTGGTAACTATGTACAGTGACGTACTCAAGGGTCGGGATTTTTAATTTTTTAGTTCGTCACAGATTTTCAATTTTTAGCATAAAAATGTTTTTATATAAATTATTATTTATATATATATATATATATATATATATATATTTTTTGCATAAAAAGCCGCTTCAATTAATCTCGGGATTGAGGTCAATCACGTTCGAAAGTGTTTAACAAATGACGATGAAGGTGCGCGCACATCGTCCATTCTGAAAGCCACGCCCTGTTGAGAGTAATCGAAGCGTCAAATGAGCTTTTGTAGTTTTTTTTTTTTTAATCAACGGTGATTATGTTACTTAATGCGTTTTTTGAATATCGGTTTTCATGCCGCTTCTAAATTTGTACCGATACGATTATCTTGCAACTTAAGTTTTATGTCACTGGATTTTCTGTCTGCTTGCGAGTGTGCAGCAGTGCTTATGCGGTAACTTGTGCCACAGATTCAAACAGTTTGGAAAGATGTAATTAATTTCGTTTGGCACTGTGGCAACAATAATTTTTGTATTGATTTATGTTTGTTCAATCGATTGCTATATGTAACGTTATCGTTTGGTTTTTTGTTTGTTATGCTAGTAAGTTGATTTTTTTAGTTGTCGATAAAATGATAAAATCTTAATTTGGAATTGAACAGCACGGACCTCGTACTTAAGGAAATGTATTACAATTAATAGTAAGGAAAAGCTGGACAGTCATTTATTATAGATATTTTAATCCGGGAATTATCTTCATAAACAACCTGACATCATTAAATACATAAAAAAAAAGTAAGAATGAATTAGATGACCCATGTAATTCGAATGTTATACATGATAATGTTGTCAAAAGGTACTGCAGTTCAAAGTCACTGGGATTCTCTCTCGGAAGCATAGAAGACCAAGGCTGAGATGGACCGACTCAGTGGAATCAGAACTTTGGGATTATAAACGAGAAAACTTGGAGAACAAAAGTAAAAAGAAGTCATTATGGAGATAATCTTCAAAGGAAGGCACTGGCCAACGAGGGGTTATCTTGCCAGATATGATGATGATGAGATATTTTAATCTCATGCTTAAGAATTCATGTATCTCGTTATTTTAAAAAGTCACATATTAATAATATGATGTCTTACTGTGTGTGATGAGTGACTAATTTTGGTCTGCATTTTGAAATCTAAGTCTTAAGGAGTTACTGTATTCATAGAATACAATAAAGATTGATACATTTATAAATGCACTTTGATATGAACGATTTTATAAATATTGTATAGCTAAAAAGAGATTTGTCAGTTTGCTGTCTATTGCTGTCTTTAAATACATGATGTGCATTATTCTCAAAATAACGTTCAATAATCTTACCAAAGCGATTTTCAGGTGATCTGTTGCACAAATAACGGAAAGTCTGTTACATCATTGCACCTGTCACATTATGCTTAATGAATTCACAAAGTATTATGCACCAGCTTGGTTTCGTACACTTTGATACAGAGACTAACTACACAGTTATATTTATTCATTTATGTTGGTGTAGCAGTGCCGGTTTATCCTATTGGGCACCCAGGGAGCGGGGCCTGAAAGGACCAGGATAAGCTGGACTCAACCAGATTTTATGGTTATGAATTTCGATCCGCGCCAGTGTTAAGGGGGTCTGTAGATTTCTGCGTCCAAGGCCCGAAATGAGCTTAAATCGGCACTGGTCGAAAGGAAGGGAAAAATGTTCAAAAATTCATTGTAGGAAATCATTAGATCCGTTTTTGTTCTGTCTGAATGAAAGCATTCCTCAAACTAAACCACATACATTATTTTTCTTGTGCTTTGTGGTTGAACATTTCATTCCACATCAAATGCAGCTTAATTTGGAGTACGGGATTTCTTGTTGAGGGTGAAACCAAATCGAAGAAGAAGAACCTTCGGAAGTCTAGGAAAACGTTTCATGTCAATGGTGTCAGAAACTACCCATTTCGAGTGGCCGCGGTAGTTTTGTTGTTATGGTCACGGACTAGTGGTTGGCGTGTCATGAGTTTGAGCCTTAACGCCACTGAAGACCCTCCCCGTTTAGAGAGGCTGATGCACATTTAATCTGTAGAGGCTCAGTCCTCCAATGACGTGGTGAGGAATTTCGGAGAGTGGTGCCAGCTCAGGTGTCATCCCCCTCACTTGACTATGGTTTATAAATTTGAGGTCCGTCGTTTTTAGACCTCGTGTTGCTTTACAGTGCTCTCCTCACTAGAAGCGCACACAAAAAATTTTCAAGGAGGTCAGGGGTCAGGGTCGAAAATCCACCATGTTGGTATCATGCTCCAATACGCCGCCCAACATATTCTTTCTGATTTTGTCGATTTTCGGGAACAAAAACAATACAAAATTAATTATTGAATAAATTGCATTAAACAAAATAAAATTAATTATTAATAACAAGTACATTATTAAATTTTACGTAATATGTACATAGGATTATAACCAATCGAAAAAAAAATCAAAGGCTATGAGGGGGTGTCCGGACCCCTCGGACACCTCTCTTGGGTGCGCTACTGCTCCTCACTACCCATTTCTATTCAGTCACCATCTTCATAGTTTATGTGAATGTTTGCCATAATATTGATGACATACAAATACAAAAGTATTTATTTAGAATTCTCGAGTTTGTTCTTATTGAAATTTCCACAGTATTTTTTAATGAGTGTAAGATCAATGAAAATATACAAAATGGCCGCGACAAATCTTTTAATCCTACGAAATAATTGTATGAATTAAGATCAAATGGTATAGTAATTGGGACCGATAAAAAAAAATGTAAATTTTTTTTCACATTTGAAATACGTATTTCATTCATTCGAATGATATTGATGAATGATTTCGTGAGTGAGTGCTGCTGCTGTTGTATATAAATAGACCGGAGGAGTGGGGAACTCAGTGCAATAATTCGAGTTCTCACTTATTCTAGCCTTTCAGAGAAGCCGCTACTAATTGAAATGAGATTCGAGATGATAGTTGATGGGAACAAGCTCTTTATTGTGTGGTGTTTTTTTTTATTTCAATGGAAGCATTGAATGCGCGCGAGAAAAAGACAATCATTTTTCGACTTGGATATGTATTTATGTCAGGAATTTTTATTAGTTAGTAGCCATTTCTGTTGTAATTGAAGCATTATTTTTTTTTTTGCCGTGTCGTAAAGCGTAATGTTGCTGTTCTGGTCGTATTTTATTGAAATGTGTTGCAGAACACACACACATTCACATAAAATGGATGTGTGCACAAATTTTAAATTAGACATTGTAAATTTTTCTTCGAACATTATATTAGCAAACCAAACCACGTAACATATAAAACTACTACCAGTACAACAAACATAAAATCAGATGGTAACGTTACATACCGCAATCAATTGAATAAAAATAAAACTATAAAAAAATTTTCTTGCCCCCTGCCAAAAAAATATTAATTTTTTTGTTTGAATTTCCCTCGGATCGGGGAAAGGTTTAAAATTACTTTGAGGGGTTATCAAAAAATTGTGGGGGAGTTGCCCTGTTTTTTTTCCATCTATAGGGCTACTTGTTGACCCGCTGTTTTAAA
>BMAV01002763.1:0-17530 GCA_019973955.1 Trichonephila inaurata madagascariensis
TTTTCCCTCCCGTTTTAAAGCCTTCAATTGAACTGAAATTTTATATACACGATTGTTTTGGATGATAGTATGATACTTTAATGATAATTAATAAAAATTAATTGCCACTTAATATTGTGATTCTACCATATGTATATACATATTTATATTAATTTTAATTATTTGATAAAAAAAGGTAACTAAAACAAAATTTTTCTTTATTGACCTAAGTAGGAATAGACTTTAAAACTTTTTTTTATATTACTTGCCTTTTTTTTTGAGTCTCTAAAAAGTTCTCCAGTAATTTTCTATCATCACCACATACCAACATCTCCCTCTCATCGTCAAAATTTGCAATGCCTCGGTGTGTATATGTTTTGTCACACTCTTTCGGGACCTGTTTTCAAGACCCTTCAGACATGTTGACTTCTGTCAGAGAACAAGTCTGTAATTCCACAGCTTGTTACGGTAGTAGGATTGACTAGCATTTCATAAAATGTAGACAGTAAATATATTTCAGGAAAAACAAGAGGATACTCGTTTTCAGATTCTTGATTGCTTAGTGTTTCCTCGAAAATCACCTGATCGCTTCGTAAATTTTGTTTAAATTTTGGTAATTTTTGTTTAACTCAGAAAGCTAATAATTATTGCAAGTTTATTTTGAAAAAAGATGTTACTGACTAAAAAAACACGAAAGATTTTGAAAACTGAAAAATCAATTTTATATATTTTTTTGTTTATTATCACAGAAAGGCTTACATAAAAATGTATTTAACTTTGTACAATGTTATCTACAGATGAGTTGACGGATAGTAAACACCTCAGAACTTTATGACGTTGACATGATTTTAATATTTCCGGCTTTTTGTCATAGCAACTAAATAGAAATGGTTAAAAAGAGTGAATATTTAAAGTATTTTATAACTAATCGATGGAAATAATATCAACAATGCAAGAAGAAAACTTTGCTCATGAAAACAATCTTGAGCATTGTATTATTTAAAAAAAAGTTCTCAAGCAAAAATTAAACCATATTCTGTGTCGGTTTGATTCCATGTATCTATTACATAATTTGACTAATTTCGTAATTCATAGTATATAATGATTAAATTAAAATCAAACACTCTCTATTCTTATTATACATTGACAATTTTTTATTATTGTTAACATAAAAGTACGAAAAAACGAAAATATATATTGCTTTTCAAAGATAAAAACATCTCCAAATCAAATATATTTGTCCCTAGATTCTACATTAGTGTGGATCATAGTTATATGAGGAGAAAGAAATTATTACATTAATTGGAACTTACATATGTTGAAAAGATGTTCTATGTGTGTGTGGCAGGTTTGTTAAACCCGTGGCCTACAACGAACATTTTTGCGGCCCAGCACACAATAATACATAATAAAATAAGAAACTGATGCAAAATAAGATAGGTAGAATTCGCTACAGGTTTTTAAAGTTATACTCTTACTTATTTTTGCTATTAGTGAACAAAATGAGGACATTTATTTAGAATATATTTAATTTTTTTTTAACATTACAATTATGCGGCTTTCAACAATATAGAATAAATTTTGGCCAAAAATTTTATCATATGAGTTTGAACCCTTTTCTATGGTTAAAGGGTCACAAAAAAAGAAAGAAAATTTTTTGCCAAAAAAGGGTTAATTTTCAAAAAAGGGGAAAAAGGGCCCCCAAATTTTGTTTTTAAATGTTTTTTAAGGCTAAAAAAATTTTTTTTCTAAAATATAAAAAAAAAAAAAAATTTTGACTAATAAAACAAATATTGAGTAGTACAGTGTTTTTACGTTGGTAACTTTTCAAAACCCCAACTCTTTTTTTTTTCTTCCCCATTGAATCAGATAATCAAAATTTTTTTTCCCCCTTCTATTTTTTTTCCGGTTTTTTTTAATTTTTTTTAAAAAGGGTTTTTTAAATTTTGTACCCAAGTTTTTTTGTTCTTTTTGGAAAGGTTGTTTTCGATTGCAATAAATTTTCCAAAGTCCTTTTAGGGCTAGTTTTTTCCTTTAATAAAAATTGGGGGCCCTTTATTGGTTAAAAGGAAAGGATCGTGGTGGCGTATCATGAGTTGGGCCCCCAATACCCATTAAAAAACCCCCCTTGTGGGGGGAGCGATGCATGTTTAAATTGTCGGGGAAAGGTCCTCCCGTTGGTTTTGGTTTTTGGGAAAGGGGGGTGCCAGCTCGGGTTTCCCCTTCTCTTGACCATGGTTAAAAATTTTGAGAGGCCGTAAAAACTCTCTTGTAGCGGAATGTGCGAATATTCCTAATTAATGAAAATTGTTTTAAAATTTTCTAAAAAAAACTAAAATTAAAATTTCCCACTTTCCGAGCAGTACTTAACATAAAAATTAATTTTTCATTTTATTCTTCCCTTCATCTATGTACTAGAGAATTCATTTTCCTTTTTAAGTGGGTTAAAAAAAATTTTCGAAGAAAGTTTTTTAGTCCCCCCAAAAATATAATTCTTACTCGTTTTTAAATTTCAAACACCCCCAGGTCAAGTTTTTGCTTTTTAAGACTCTTCACTGAAAATTTTCCCAAATCTCGTAATTTGGGACTTGTAGGTCTATGTTATCGATCACGGTCAACATAACTTAACAATCAGTTGCTGTGCCTAAACTCGTACCCAAATTAAATTACCTGTTTTGCCTTTTTTTAAAAATCGATCCCCACATTCTCCCTAATCGAAATTTCTTCTATAAACCTCCTGAGAGTCTACCGAAACCCTTGGGCGATTTGTACCCATCATCGGGGTGAAAACATCCCCCTACCCCAAATCCAACTCCCCAAGTCCCCTTATCATTTACCATCCCCCAAACTGTTGGTTTCTCTTTCTTTAAAAAATCTTTTCCCAGTTTCGACAAAAGGCAAAAATTTCCCCTGAGCTCCCCCAAACCGGTTTGCGGTTCCCCGGAAAAAAAATTTGTTGTGGTTTTTTAAATCAAGGGACGCCCCCTTCGTAATCGGGGGGTTTCGGGAATAAGGCAAATTTTTGGGGGTTAAAATTTTGATAGTTTTTTAAAAGAATAGGAAGATCCTTGTTTATTTAGTAATTTGCTTTTTTAAGCTTCGTTGGATTTTGTGAAGTATTGATCCTATTTTACCCCCCGATTTTTAAGGGTGTTTTTTGGGGTTGGGAGGGGGTTTGGAGTTAAGGGAAAAATATACGGGACTTATCTTTTCTTGTGTACCCCAAAATTGACAAATTACATTTTTCCTTCTGCCCTTTTTTTAAAAAAAATTTAATAAGGGAAACAAAGGCTTAGAATATTAGCAATTCAAAAGAAAAAATTTTCTACCCCTTAATTTTTTTTCAAAATAATACCAAAGATGAATTGGGGCCTTTTTTTGTTTTACTACATTTCTCCTAAGAAAAAAAATATTTGTGTTTTATAAGACAATTTTTGTACAATCTCATTTTGAATTATATATTATTTTGAAAATCTATATAGTTTTCCTCTAATGCGCACAAAAAATATCTCTAATGCACACAAAAAATTGTCTCTAATGAAACACACAATAAAAATCTATATGCACACAAATTTTTTGCAACATATTTACAAAAAACCCATAAAAAACATATAGGAAAATTCCCTGTATTATTTTTTTTTTGTTTTCCCAAAGCTGTATTAAATTAAATTCTGCCGGGGGCGGGTGAATTTTTTTGCAATATATACCATATTTCCATTTACCTTGCATGGATTTTGTTTAATGAGGGTTTACATCAAAACCTAATTTTTAAAATGGCTTAAACAAAAAAATGTAAATTTTTTAAAAAAATAGTCCTTTTGGCCTTCTTTAAAAATTTTTTTTGAATTTTGAAAAAAATAAAATTTTAGATTTTTAAAAAGGAAAAGTAATTTTTGTGACAGAAAAAAAACGAATTAAAATTTTACAATAGTTAAAATGGGGGACAACAAAAAACATCTGAGTGGGCAAAAATGTATTAAAAAATCTTAAACTGGTAAAAAGAAAACATTAATTAAAATTAAAAAACCCCCTAAAAAAAATAATTCGAATCAATTTAACTTAAAATAAAAAATGAAAAATAAATTAAAACAAATTAAAAATTAAAAACAAAGGGGAATACTTTTTTGGGAAAAAGATAAAAAAAAGGCCCGCTTTTTTATCAAACTGATATCAAGGGACGAAACATAGACTGAAAAATAAAAAAATACGACTAACATTTTTAAATTTTCCCAATTTTAAAAATATCCCTTAACCAGATGAATCAAACCAAAAATTTAACCCTTTTAATTAAAACCCAAAAAAAAAACGGCAATTTGTTTAAAAATTCTTAAAAGTGCCAAAAAAAAAGGGATGAACAACACCAAGATCCCGGGTTAAAAAAGAAGCTGTTGAAAGAATCATTTTTAAAAAAGATTTATTCGAAAAATTTGTGGGTTTTAAATGAAAAAACAAATAAATGGATTGGATGAAAAAAATCTTTTAAATAACTGATACAAGTAATTTTTTTTAAAATTTGGGGCAATTTCTTTAACTTTTTACATATTGTGACAATCACATTAAAAAAAATAATGATGTTTTTTAAAAAAAATGTAAAAGTTCCCAAAAAAAAATAAAACCGGTTTTTAAAATAAAATTTTTTCCTAAAATAATTATTAAAAAGGGAAAATTTCACCTAATTAAGATCTGTAATTTTTAAGGGAATACTGTACTTAAATAATACCCGGGGTAAAAAATTAATATTGGAACCCCCGGTTTCAAAAAAGTAAAATGTATGTTATAACAGTTTTTTAAAAAAAGGTTAAAAAAATTGCATTGGGTCTTTGGAATATTTCAAGGAAAAAAATGCTTTTGCAGACTTTTAAATTTAAAAAATTCATAAGCGGTATTTCTATTGAATCTAAGTAACAAAATTAGTTTTCTTATAAAAAATTGGGGAAAAAAATCGTTTAAATACTAACAAACGGTAAGAGTGTTAAAGAAGTGCGAATAGAAAATAAAAAAACAAAGTGTTTTTACAAAAAGCCCGATTGATAATTTTTAACAATGCTTTTTAAAACAACCCAAATTTTTAAAATAAATATACTTGTCATACGTAAGTAAATTTATATGGGCCTTTCAAATTTATTCAAAAATTCGATTTTATGACTCTTGTTGTTTATTCTAATATTATCAAAGTTCAAAAACTTTAATCGAGATTTGCTTTTTTAAATTTTTTTTTAAATATACACTAAATAAAAAAAAAACTTTATATTTTCCCTAAATCAAAAGATACACAATGAGCCAATATTTTTAATCTTTCCATTTTAAACCTTGAGAGACAAACACTAGTTGTTTCTTAACATTCTCACATATTTCCCACCACTAGATGACTTTTAGGATCACTTCTTATTAACATACAGAAATCCCACTCAAATGATTTTTTCAAAACGAAGACTTTAAAATCATTGCTATAAGAAATTGTCTACTTAAATCATTCATCCCTAAAAAGAGGGAAAGGGAATTACACAAATACATATTTACTTCACTAAGCAAAGAACATTTTTCAATGGAATTTTTTTCAATTTGTGACATATTTTTAATTAATATCGGTTTTTGTGAAGATAAACGTACTGTCTATTTTTGTTAAAAACATCTTTGACTGCTATTTTTTTATTTGCTTCTTAGAGATTTTAAAATCTAATTTACATAACTTAATATCCAATGCTTTTCTGTCATCTCTTTTTCGATTAATAGAGCACTATATCTTTATTCGGGGGTTTAAAAAAGGATGTACTTTTAAGGCTTAATAAATAGACTGTATATTTGTTAATTTGTTATCGATTTCTATCGATTTATATAGCATCTCAACCCCTTTTCCTCTTCACACCGCGGGTTAAATTTAGAGCATCTTACCCCGGACACAATTTTATCTTCAGAAAATATGCTTTTACGAAAATAATAGTGGGGGTACCCCCTTTTTTTCTACTGGGCCGCATACATTTTTGGGTTTTTTCCCCTGGGGCCGCAACATGAGGAAACGGGCGCGGGAGGGGAGGGGGAGGAGAAATGCTTCAAGACCAAGATAACTTAGGAAAATTGATCAAAATATTATAACTTCTGACTTGCTTTTTTAAATTTTTATTTATTATATATATATTTTTTGTCACGAACTCTAAATTAAAAATGTTTAAGAAACACTCCTTCACAATTTCGTATCATTAAAGGTTTCATATGTTTTACCAGTAATTTGCCCCAAAGGATTTTTACTGGTATTATCACTGACAAAAGCTTCGTTGCTGTTGCAAATATTATTTAAGAAAGTTTATTTAGACCTCTTAAAAAAGATCTTCGAGGAAAAGTGTCATTGAATGATTCCTGTTTATTGGTATTTTTTTTAAAACAGCTCTTTCGGGGAAAACAAAGCAACCTATCCCCGTTTTGATTTTTCCCCAAGTAAACCCTTCAATCGTCCTAAGACGATTTAATTTTTCGGAAATTTTTGACTTGTAATAAGAAAAATAGTTAAAATGTTCTATCCCTAAATTATCGCTCTCCATTTTTCTGTTATCCCAGCCGTAACCGTTCCAAATAGAAAAAGAATATCTATTCGACCCGCACGACAGCTAAAAACAAAATTAATATATTTGATTTCTTGACAAAGAGTTTCCCACCAAATTTTTAATTCAATGTTCTTAAATAAGTAAATTTCTCAGAGCAATGGGCTTTGAGCGGGCCACTTAAAAAGGCTCGGTGGGCCGCAGGTTGAGTATCGCTGGCGTAAAGGGTCTACCCGCAAAACTTCTACTAATCCTCTTGGGGTAATTTTATTCTTTTTAACTGTAAGTTCTATTGAAAACATTTTCTCGAAGTAGAAGACTTGATTTATTCAAATGAGTTATTCTTTTTAAGAATTCGCATTTAGGTACACGAAGTTTGTCGATGGATAGTCGTTGGATGGACGATTGTTGATCATTGGAGACTAAAAGTGATAAAATTGTGCTTATAAGATTTACGACTGGAGGTCGCACAATTAAGTCAGATATTTGTGGTGAATTCTAGAGCAGAAGTCCAGAGTGCTCCAAGAGTAAGTGGAGTAATTTATATTTATATGTTAGTAGCCTCAAGCCATGCGATTGCTCTTCTAATTATTTACTAAGTGCGTTTCCTACCTTTACTTGTGTTGATTAGGTAAAAGTGATAAATAAATTTGAGTTTAAAGTTTGCTATAACTGATCTTTGCTCGAACCCTACAAACATTAACAACAGCTAGTCGGTTGCTACAATAGTATGAAATTACTATAATATTGTAATTGCATTTACTCTAATTTTTATTGGAAAAAAAACACTACAATTTAACTCGTAGCTAGCGTCACTGGAAAAAATTCCTGTACTGAATGTCACTAGCGTAATGGTTTTTTTTCAATACAAACCTTCACATACCAAGATTTTCTTTTCACTTTGTTTGATTTTATAAACCCATACGTTCGAAACCGTGATTTAAAAAAAGCGCATAAATGGATAATTTTCGTGATATTTAGTGTCACTTAGATTCGAATACATGTTTAAATTTGGTTTAAGAACATTTTGACAAAAAAAATTATTTAAATACAATATTTCGGCAAAAAATGAACTTAGAATAACCTTTTATCAAAATGTTCTCCTTTTGTGAAAAATGCTTATGTTATAATAATATTTTGCCTGTATATAGCTCAGATCTCCGTACACGCGGGCTCAACTATGAGTTTTAAAAAATTCGCACTATTTTTAGAGTTACAACCCATTGAAATATATAATTATCGGATCTTTTTTCTTAAAATTTCTCCCCTCTTTTTCGTAAAACGGATAAAACCCCTTTAAAGTTATATATTTAAAAATTTCCCAGTTGAGCCTCTGCAGAGGCGAACATATACTGGCAAAATATTATTATAAAAAAAACCTTTACAAAAAGGGGTATATTAAAAAGGGGGTCATTCTATTTCATTTTGTCAAAATTTTTACAAATTTTTTTATTGTAATACTATTCTTAAAACAATTTTATATACGTTTTTAATCAAAGTGATCTAAATATCATAAATTTTTCCATTTATATTTTTTTAAAATAGGTTCCAAACAGTGGGATACCTTAAAGAAAATCTTGAAAAAAATTTTTTTTAATATTCTCTCTCTCCCCCAAAATCATATATAAAAAATTTTATAATTTTTAAAATAAAAGTTATATTACAATTAAAGTAATAAATTAATAAAAAAGTTTTAATATTTTATATTGTATGAAATATCGGGAAAGTTTTTTTGTTTTTATTTTTTATGTATAATTTCTTTTTAAAGAATTTATAAATACTAGAGAGGAGCTTTCCTCCTGTCCACCTAATGCGGGACCAACCCTTAATGTACAAGTGATACAACTCTGTTCATACTCATTGCTCAAATGGTAAGACTATAATTTACATGTATTTTGTTTATTTTTTAAATTTTAACGGGGTAAAATAAATTTCAATTCTTCATCTCCTTACTTTAATTTGCACTTCAATTTAATGCCTCCTCAAAAACAATTTTCTTAATCACCTTTTTCTCTGAATAGAGCTGAACTTTTTACGATCTATTTTATCAACTATACCTATTGTATAAATAAATTTATATTATAGCATCAAGGAAAAAAATTTATGTAGAGAGAGATTTTCCTTTAGACATTCCTAATATGGATGGTTATAATTTCAGTTGTATACCCGATTTTTAAAAAACATAGAAATCTTATAAAAAAAATAAAAAATTTAAATTAAATATATTGTTTTCTCGTGTTGTGAATCCCCCATTCTCAAAGTAAACCTAAAAAAAACTTTTTTTTTAATCTAAAGTTGACGATTTATCCTTCAGCCAGCTCACAATTTTGTTGATCTCAGCAGATTCCTTTTTCCTGGGTAAACTAAAAAGGGAAAATTAATGGCCCCATAAAATCCCACATCTATAAAATCAGGTAAGTATGGGTGTTAAATTATATTAGGGAAATCTCTCGAAAATGCTGAACATAAAATAAGGTCATATAAACATTTTAATTTCTATCTGATGTTTCAGGGTTTCAAAAAAATACAAGATTGTGTTGTACTCTTGTCACATCAAATAAATCTCACTACTTTTTTTGTTTAAATTTCTTCGTTTTTTGAAAATTTCAAAATTGCATTAAATTTTCCCTGAAATTTTTTGATTTTTTTTTCTGTGTTACTAACCCAAATACATTTTTTTAAAATTTTAAATTGCCGCTTTTTTTTTCTCCTCGCACTCATTATAATTAATGCCAGATTAATATTAATTTTTTAAAAACCGCGTTATAACTGAAAATAGAAATGAAATAAAAGTTGAAAGAATTCTTTTTGGTATTTGATTCCCCAAAAAAACCAACCCAAAGGGACAAAGTTGTTGTGGCTGAAGTTCAAAGATAAATTAAGGTAGATTCTAAATTCCCAATAATATTTTGTTTCGTTGCATTATGTACCAACTGATTTGACAGTGAATTTGGCCTTATTAACTTACGACCGCAATGAAAGGGGGGGAAAGGGTGGGGAAAAAAAGATTAAAAAGCATCAAAAATGCTTATTAAATAACATTTTTCTGTGGAATCCTTTCATATGATTATCATGGAAAGGGGGAAACGACCTAGAAGAACTTTTTTTGGGAAATTTTTAAAAAATTTTTAATTACCTATCACATGCAACAACTTTTATTATTGCAAGAATTAAAAAAATTTATCTTTTAAAACTTTTAGTAACTTTTCTTTTTGCATAAAATTCTGTACGACGCTCCCCCCACTTAACTTATAAGAACTTTGTCACGTTCTGGTTAGCCAGTCAAAGCCATATTTTTACTATCAACTACAAAAAAGGTTTTTTAAACTTTATAACCCAATGAGAACCACCCCCTGGCTTCTTTCCGTTCGACAATCGCGAAAAACTTCTCGTCAAACGAAAAAGACCTTTCGTCACCATCGGCATATAAAAACCAGAAGGGGGTTTTCAAACCCTATGGCAAACGCAAAAAACAAGTGAACTCAAGAGTGATTGCTTTTTCCCTCAAAAACTAAAAATTTGTGTTTAATTAACTGCGGTTACGCTAACACATTAAAAGGGAGTTAATTTTTACTTTAAAGGGGCACGATATTTGTATGCTAAATTCATAAAATTTGAAAAAAAAATATTAATTTAAGCCTTTTGAACAAAACTTTTGTAATTTTATTTAATTCGAAATTAATAAATAAACGTCTGAACTTTTCTTTTTGCATCCTAAAAAATATGACATTTCAAGGGCCTAGTAAAAAAGGGGGATTAAAAATTTCCCAAGTGGTAAAGTTTTAAAAGGGCATACACTGTGCTACAAAGTAAGAAAATCATTTGAATCTACTGAGTTCGTTTTAGATACAATCAATTTTCCCCTTTAAAAAAAAACCTTAGATAATCTTTATTAACTATGAGGATAATCCCTTCTAAAATTTCCCGTTAAACCAACAGATATTTCGTAGAAGAATTTGTTGTTTTAAACTAACTCACACTATGGTTTTGATAAAAGTACAATATTATATATATGCGTAGATAACAAACTGAACCCACAGCATACATATTTAAAGATACAGTCCAAATTTTTATTTCCCACATGTCTTTAAAGTCCTTTTAAATTCTCTCCCCTAATTAAAATAATCAAAGTTCTGCTTTTAGAATCCTTTTGAGACTTATGAAAGGTGACGATCCACACTCCCACGCTCTACTTACCACGAGAGAATAAACAATGAGCACTGCGAGTGTGAAAGTTGCAAATCAAGATTATTCCGCGCGTGCCAAGAGTTCTGTTAATGATGCAAAGTGTCAAAGCGCGCTTTTCCAGCTCTATGTCACTCTAGATGACCATGTGGTCTTCATTAACAAGATCCGTTAACGGAAGCGGAACGTCGTATACTCGATTTCGCGAACAAAATGTTCCTTTTAATATTTCAGATAAAATAATTATCTCCCGCCGTGTCTTCCTTTCGCGAGTCGAGATGGGACGGGATTTATCGTCGCATCCTTATCAATGGTTTATGGGAGAAATTTAAAACTTTATAAATTTTTCTCTAATCTTTCGTAATGCGATTATCTTGAGTTTGCCTGGGAAACAGAGTGAAAGACTTTTGTTCGTTCAGGCATTTGGGGGATTAGATTAAATCTCAAAGGAAGAGATTAGTTTTAATCCTTTTAGTAAGGATTTAGATCTGCTCCTATAATGATGACTTGATCCGGTTGTGTTTTTTTGTATTTTAATTTCGACAACTTTATCGGTAATGAGATTAAATTTTGGATTAATATCGAAAATGTGATTTTATTAATTGAGTTATGCAGTGTTGGTTATACAGAAACAGATAGTAATGAACGTCTACACATAAAAATTAACGTGATGAACGTCTAAAGCTTCGAAGACGAATGTGTTTTGAAACCTTAAGTTTCATGGCCATACAAGTTAAGTTTCAGATTTTTGAATCCTGATTTCACAAAATGCAGTGCTTCTCAAACTTTTTATACTTGCGACCCAATTTTCAATCACGATTTTCATCACGCCCCCTCATACAATAACAATGTATTGAATCCAATAATAATATGCTTTGACATAAGGCTACAATACGAATTTGATTATAAACCGTACAAATTATCAAGATAAGTATTAAATTATTTTGTATATAATTTTATGATATGTCCATAGGATCACTGGTAATTATTAAAATTGTTCTTTACTTAGTACTGTTAAATTAACTATGAAACACATTGTGCAGTACTGATACATTTATAAATGTATTATGTCAGTGTAAATGTGCATTATATTTTTTATTATACCATAATGTGTTTTGTTTTGCTTCCTTTTTTAGTAAATTTATAATTTTTTTAAAATAATCTTTTATTTTCGATATACTCGTGCCCCCTTGTAGGGTTATCACGCTCCCCTAGGGAGGCACGCACCACAGTTTGAGAAACCCTGACAAAATGTCATCATGTTGCAGCCTAATTCAAAATGAGCAAAAAGTCATCATGTGCGTTTTTATGGAATACTAATAAGATACCGTTTCTCAGGTATGTCTGACAAATTCTAAATTCGGAAATCATCCACCCTCATACAAGCACCCTCAGCCAACCTAGAACATTGATAACTCTCGGACTAATAATGCTAATTCGTAAAGGATTTAAATATAGTTTTGGAGAGAGAATGATAGAATTAAATTTTAAAATATCAAAATTGACACTCGCGTAAGGTTACTGATTCATACGTTCCTAATTTTGATAAGCCCCGAAAAGGTTAAGTCAAGGATTAAAGAGCCTCATGTCTCAGATTTCAATCTAGAATTAGCTGAAAATTTTACTTAAAATGGTAAAAAATACTTTGATTTGAAATTAATAGATGTATTGAAAATTTTTGCAATTGTTTTGTGTTTGTTAGAGGCATATCATTTCATCAAATGAGCCTTTAACCGTATGATCGCAATTCGGAATTACATCGTTAGACATTCAGTTCAATCAAGAGTAGAATTACTACCCTAAGTAATAATAAAAATTTTGCTTTTTTTAAAACAAAATTACGCTCAATCTGGTTCTGGTGCAATGCCTACAATAACACAACAAATTTAACAATTTTGTGAACAATTTTCATCACTCCATGTAGATATAAATTTTTAAGATCCCTAATTAACAGCTCATCTCATTGAGGTTCAATGATAGGTAAATAAAATGTATATATAAAAAACACAAATATATCTCATTTTCAGACAGTGTTTTGATATTAAGCAATCAGCGAAAATGAAATTAAGCTGTTAATTTTATCAGACGGTAAACAATCACATACAAACTTCAAAGAAATAAAAAGATTCGAATACACAAATGTTTCACCAAATATTACATTATTTAGTTTTTGTATATGTAGTTTTTGTATATCGTGTTATACGAAAGTATAATTCTATTTGTCACATATTTAAAAGAAATTTTACATTTATTCCCTAATTATAGCTATCAGAACTCTACTTTTAGTAATACTTTTTTCGAAAAATGGAACAGATGCTATTGGAGACACAACACACTATCTATTAAGCATTAGAGAGCAAACAATGAAGGCTACGTATGTGATAGTTGTAAATTAAGATTTGATTTTTTCAAGTTATAAGGATTCTCTTAATAATGCTAAACGCACAAAGCGCGTGCTTTATAGCTATCCGTTACATTCACAGACTGTTGGACTATTATTTATGTTTGTTACTAATTATTCATTTTTTAAATTTAAGTATTGAATTAACACTTGTAAAAATGTATTAACATAAAGTGTCATCCATTACAAGTTTTAAAAAAAGTATTTGAACTTGAATGGATGAATAGAAAGTATTTTATTAACGACTGAAAATTTGAACTAGATATTCATATATAGAATGTGAACTAATTGAGAATTTGAATAAGGTACATGAGATTTGTCCGAAAAAAGAATTCATACAATTTAAATTTGTCTTCTTCTAAATCTTTGTTTATTCCAGAAGTTTCATTAATTTTCACAAAATGCATTGTTTTTATAAATGAAAAAGACCCCAGATTCAGAAAAATATGTCTTTATTTCGTTGTTTACTATACACAAATTTCGTTTAAATATATATAATTTATTTATTGGAAATTATTAGAAAGATGGCTTTATATATTGAAAATTAACTGGAGATTAATAAACACCACCTGTATTACTGCATAACTCTTTACTACATATCCAACAAAAGAGGTTATGTATCATTCCCCAATGACCTTCCCTGATTTCTCATTAGCAAAATCCGCATAACGGAACTGGAACGTCGTGTATTTGACTCCAAGAGGAAAATTTTAATCTTAGTCTTTCAAATAAAATAATTATCTTCTATTGGCTACGTTCTAATAAGATATCAGCGTATTTTTCGCAATTAATTCGTTGGAAAATTAAAAACTCCAAAAAATACCCATAATAATGTGGCTAACGGATAATTTGAATTCGAATTTGTGAAGCGAAGCACTTTATGTTCTTCAATGTGTAGTTTGGGTTTAAATGAAATTCGAAAGTATAGATTATGTTTAATAATTTAACACGATTAAAATTTCGTGGATTTATTTCTAGCTGTATTATTTGATTTCATTTGATAATTCTGTTTGCCACATGATTGCATTTAAAGAACAAAATAAAACCAAGAAAGAAAAAGAGTATGCTTATTGGATTAGTTTCTAGTGAAAATGAAACACACAATCCCTTTCCCTACTAGAGCGTAATAGTTTTAAATTTTTATGGAATGAACCGTTAAAATGTAATTATAAATTTCCAATCCGATAGATAAAATCTCTCAAACTCTATAATTGAATTAAGAAAGATTATGGTGGCATGAGAGAGAAAGAGTTAAATTTTAATTTCGATATATGATTATCTTTTAGGATTAGAATTATTGATGCGTATTAATTCGATTTTGACGAGTTGTTACTTTGTGTTATTATTGATGCTATGAAAATGTGTTATAGTTTTGGATGTGTAATCAGCTGGCCATGATTCGAAACCATTCTCATTACAACTTGTCTGCTATATGTTTCTGTTTCAATATAAAATCGTATGAGTTAAAAATTCTATTTTCGGGCATATTGCGTTCTTGAATGCAGTGAACTCTCAATTATCCAGTATTGAGGAGAAATAAGAGATCTAGGATAACAAACATCGCACAGTTAAATCATTATATATTTACTATAGAAGCTCACTTGATGGTGCTCTAATCTGACTGAGTTTCCGAATATTAAGTGAAGAATTTTGAATTTTGGATTCAGATCCCTAAATGATTGAAGGGGAAATATTATTACTAGTAAATGCAAAGAGATTTCAAAATCTACATTATGGAAAATAGAAAATTAAAAAATAAACAAACAATTTAGTGTTGTGTGTGTGTGTGTGTGTGTGTGTGTTTTTGTAATATTTTGCCATAAGCTGTTAACCTTGATGGGAATATTTATTTGAAACACCGACCTACCGGTTCACAGCTACTCCGTGCGTGCCTTAGACGACTGATATGAAAAGTAATCCCGGGCCAATCTTTAAGCGTTTGTATTCCTGCTCTTTGTTGTATTGCGGCTTGTGAAAAAAAGGAGTTACTGAAATCTAATCATGGTTCACAATTATGGCTCATATCGCTGATAATCCATTCTTATTGTTACGTAGATTGGGGTTTAAGCACTTCTTGCTATTAGTTTCAAAAAGCAAAATAGTTCATTAAGAGTGATGAAAATTTATTGTAGAAGAACACTCCTTGAATTGCAGGATACAGCACTAAAATTCGCTTAATAAATACCAGTAGGTTTCACACCTTACACTGCACTCAGACACAACTACCAGTGTCTAAAAATACAAATATGTAATGATTAAGATTATTCGCAAGCATTCGCTTGATAATAGAGGCTAATCACTAGTCGACTCTTCGACGGGCAAAATAATACTGACTCAGTTTTAGTGATTGACTCCTGTTTACAGGCTGCACGGAATTTTCGAGAAAATTCCGCTCATGTCATATACCATGATGATAATAGATTTCACCAGTAGTTTCCAGAAACATTCATAGAGTCACAAACTTACCAAAAAGGGTCACCAACATGATCACCAAGTCGCCAAAAAATGATGCAAACTTGGCTCTATCGCCAACCTTTCGCCAAGTTTCATTGAATCACCATCATAATGTAAGGAACGGCGTTGTTTATGAATATTACAATTTTAACATAAAATAAATAATTAATATTAACGTATTACGCATCCAGTTATAAGTTATTTACACTATTAATAACTGATATAAAAATAAATGGGGCTTTGTCAAAAGAAAAAAATCAGATTATCAAAGTACATGGCAGCTTTTTTGTATGACAGTAGAATATAAGCAAAAGGCTTTGGGGTCATAGATGAAGAGAAATCGAAACTACCCTATAACTCGACAAAAAACGCGGGAAACCGATTTCTTTTTTGTGAGTGTTTGATAGAGAGTTTAATCTAATATATAAAAAGGATGTTTGCATATATGACCTCACTTCACTACAACACCGTTCAACCGATCACTATGAAAACTGGCATGTGTATGTATTTTTTGTGCCTCTTTGATGCAGCTCCTCACTAGGTAGCGCTACTACATATCAGCTTCTGCCACTGTTCAATCAATCGCCAAGCTGCAAAAATGGTCGCCAAAAATAATGCCAACTTGGCTTTATCGCCAACATTTTGCCGTTTCCATTGAATCACCATTATAATGTAAGGAATGGCGTTGTTTACGAATATTACAATTTTAACATAAAATAAATAATTAATATTAACGTATTACATATCCAAATATAAATTATTTATTAACTATTTCAAGCATTCATTACGCAAAATTTGTAATACTATCACAGTGGAAGGAGATATTAGGCTTCTGTAACTCCGGGGTAACAATTGTGAACTCATAGTTGATGTTGTTTTTGTCAAGTCATGGGCTTGAGTCCTGGTGCAACAAAAGATCCGTGATGGAAGGAGAGATACTCGTATAAGGAAAAAAACTAGCTAAATCCTTCGAGGCTGAAAATTGACGAGGTGTAAATGCTTGAAGAGTGAGGTGCTCGCTCAAATATCGTCTTCATCATTTAAGCGTGGCTCAAAATAGAAAATGCAGTCGCCAAAAGTTGTTATGTAGGCTTCTAAATGCGACGTCACTAAGCAATCAATAAATCAAATTGCAAGATATTTATCTACATAAACAATCGCGGAACTACATACAATCTACAAAAAACAAAATCTTCATAGGAGAATCTTAAGTTATTTTTAATGTAATTCCTTACTTTTTTATACACTAGAATAAAGATCTTTTAAAAAGAACTATAATTTAATTATAATACAGTATTCGCGCGCGCGATTTAGGCAATCAGATTTAAACATTTTATGTTCCAAATGACGAAAACATAATAAAACAAAAACATGGAAAGCAAAGAAGTGAATAGACCATCATAATTGAAAGTTTATCTTTTCTGCGTAAATCCATTCATGTAATCCCCAGAGCAGAAATTACAGCGTTTCTTAGGCAGATATTAACTTGATTCACTTGGCAAACTTGCAATACTGTTGATGCTACATTGACTTTATCTTAACTTCCAAGTAATATCCATTTTTGGAAGATTGCCTCGCTATCGGATTGTTGCCAAAAACCCATCAAAAGAACCATCACATTCTTGCCAAATGCATGATGAGATAGTAATGCTGGGATTTTTCTTTCTGGAAATACATTTTTATTGGTTAGATAGATATTTTTACATTGGCATAAATTTAAATAATTGCAGCTCATATGATATAACCAGACATGAGATTATAGTGTCAGTATTAATAAGTAGTTATCCATGCTGCTATATTATTCACTTAACATTATATACTACCATTCTTGGTTCTAAAATAAAAAATATATAGAATTTATCGTTAAATCTCTGTTCTTAATAGCTCTTTCTATATATTTCTAGTATTCTTTTATCCTATAAAATCTGACTTTTTTTAAAAACCCAAATCAGAAAAATCCCCAACATTTTAATGT